>APFE031736552.1:0-19122 GCA_000404065.3 Pinus taeda
CCAAAATGGTGTTGTTAGTGTCATCAAGTAGAAAAATCTATAGTTCATTTCATGCCAGAATATCCATACTCCAATTAAGTATGGAAAGAGGTGGAAATATTAATAGGGATTAAGAGTCTTTAAGAAGAAAATCCTAAAAATGCATTTTGAACTTGGTGTGGAAGAACACGGCTTCCAATATCATGGTACTACCCCTTAACATAGTTGAGAGAGTACGACTTGCTAGAAATCTAAAGTTTTTTTAAAGACAAAGAGATTATTTTCCTCAAATGTGTTGTCTAGAACATGAATATTTTAAATGCCTATGCATTGGTATATGAAATCTCTCTCTCTCTCTCTCTCTCTCTCTCTCTCATATGAAAAAAATAAAGTGGAAATAAATAAGGATATTCCATGGACTTGTTTTAATGGTGCATCATAGGGGAATGTTATTCAATGGATGTGTAAATAAATTGCTCTTAAGAATTCTATGTTATGATTAATGTATGATGAAGTGCTTAATATACTAACAAATTTCTCGTGTACTTCCCTATTTCATATCCATAAGGATAGGAAAAATGTTGTAGATGGGATGAAATGAGGAATCTAAACTATTACAATGATCTAGAATGGGTGTACTACAAAATATAGTCATGGACCTGTCCTTATCCATTATAGCTTTTATCTGAATTTTTGTATAATGATAACTTTAAGAAATCTTTGGATGAAATATTAATATATTATTTTGAATGCATTTTTTTGTTATTTTTGAAGAGGATATAGATGTAAATGATAAAAATAAAAATAAAAATTGGCGATGTTAGATTAGACATAGAAATGGCATGTAAGGGGCTTCAAAGCATTTTAATAATGCCATGGGCATTTGATTATGCATTCTTTTATATTAATAAATGTAGATATTTTTCTCAAAACAATTATGATCACATAATCCTGAATATTGCACAAAAGATACATTTATGTGGATTCTGTTATCACTCATATTTTCCCAGAAGTTGTAAGAAGAGGGAAATGGGGTCCGAGGTAACCACAAACCAATCTTTTAGACACAGAATCTAGCAAATCTGTGTCCAGAGAGGGCTCTCTCTTTAATTTTTAGCTTTTTTTTATAAGGTTTTAGGCTAGTTATTAGAGCTTGGGGTTTTGTTTGAATTTGTTGGTGAAGTTCAATAGCAAAGGGGTAGAATTGAATGGTTTAGTCCATTGGGCTGATGGAGTCAGGGAAAATGGCTCAACTGGATTTGGTTTCTCAATAAAGGATGGTTTCACAGGGCAAGATAGCTGAAAAGGGAGCAAATAGAGACTTAAAAAAAATGGGATGGTCTTAAAGGGTTAAAGGGCAACTAAGAATCCTTCAACATACTTTAAGAGAGCAAAATATGACTAACCATCAATAAAGAGCAATTAAGAATTCTTTACCAAATGATTAAGATGAATAAACTAGAAAACAGGAGCAATTAAGAATTCACTGTTTATATAGAAAATATTGAGAAAAAAACGATTGAAGACAGATTGCACTTAAGCACTTTGTGAATTATTCTTTTTCGTTTAATGTTAAGATATGGTACATAATGAATATAATAAACTAGAAAACATTAACACATGAGATATAAGATACTTATTCACTTGATGTCCAACACATGAATCTTGAGAAAAGTCCTTTACATCAATCCTTCATCCAGCCAACCATGAAAAATTTGTCCAACAACACTTTTTATTTCAAAATATCAATTTTACAGCAATGTCAAAGAATCCACCCCCAATACTCCGAATGGGGGAGTATTTATAAAAAAAACTTTACAACAAAATATCTCATAACAAAGTGAGATACAAACTGGGATGACTAATCATATCTTTCAAAAAAATAGGGCCAGTAGACCTTGTAGATGACAGATAAAGCAACCGAATGGTTTGTTGTCCCTATTCTTGAGAATGTGTTAGAGTTAGGCCCTATGATTTAGCCTCTTGTTGTCCTTTGTGTAATTATGTGTTGGCTGCTCTGTTTTGATCTTCCTACTGATACACTTTACCTGCATCTGATACTCTTTACCTGTTGATCTCTCTTCATCTTCTTTACCCTCATTGACTGGAGTAAAAATCAAAATTTACCTTTTACCAAGGATAAATTACAAAATTTCAAGCATTTCTTCCCACCATTTTGGCTGTGGTATTCTAGTTTTCTGAAGCTTTTTGAGGGTTTCATCTGTTTCTGTATACCTGAATAATGTGGGCTGAATTGGGAACAAATGTTTCAGCTCATGCTCGACATAGAACAAGTTCTCTAGGCTATCATAGAGAACTTGGCCTGTAGGGAGTGCTTTTATTCCTGATGCACTTGTTGATGAACTTGCTTGATTGCCTGCATATTAATCCAATTTATCTACATAATCTCTATGCTTCATTAATCTGTCATTGATTACTAAAGGACTTGGTAGCCCTTTACTCTGCAAAACAACAAACTTTTCTATGAAAGCGTTAATCTCTGCCTGCATGTCATGACATCTCCTCTCTAAGTTTTGCATCAAAGTTTTCTTGGTTAATGCCCTTTTGATTTCCAAAATGATTTCTGTTCTATCTGTGATGCCAAACTCTTCCAGTGGTTCCTTATTCCTGGTATTCAAAAAATGTATGAGCCTGTTGGCTTCCTCAGGCATTTGTCCTAATTGTGCTTTTGTTCTTTGAATTTCTTCCTGGGCTGTCTTCACTAGATCAATCTGCTCAAAAATTACTTGGATGGATGGCCAAACATTATTTATGGATTAAGTGATGTTGGCCCAAAGAATTTTCTTGATTTCTGCCAGAGGCTTGTCAAAAGTGAGAGCTTTTTCTAATGTTTTCACTTTATTATCTAATGTTTTAATCTCTCTTTTTTTTTTCTACAACATTTATCTTTGAGAGATCATAGCTTCATTCCAGTTTAGCAAACTGTTCTTTTACTTGTTTTAGCTCTGAAACTTGTAATTTCATGTCCTCCATTGACTTTATTAATTCCTCTGTGCTCAGATTGGCACTGCTGCCCTGTGTAATCCCTATTGTTCCTGCTGTTGCTATTCCTGTGACCACCTCTGCTATGACTGATGGAATGTTTGGTGCTAATGCTGTCCCAAGTGTAGAAGGTACTGCTGTTGAGAATACCGGTATTACATCAGGAAGCTGGGAGGTCGACTCTCCCTGCTTGTCCTTTAGTGCTTTTTCTAGTTCTTGTTTAGTCTCATTCAATCTCTCATTTAGTTTGAAAAGTAAATCCATCAACTCCTCTTCAGATTTTTTCTTTATTATCTCAGCAGTCTGTGGATGCCTTGAAGGAGGCAGCAATATCTTCATCTTTCTTCTTGATTAATGCCTCTATACCCTTCACATATTTGGGATTATGTCCCAATCCAATAATAATTTCTTCTAAAGACTTTATTCTATTATCTTTAGCCAAGGAGGAGGCTTTCTCTAAGTGTAGTTGGGCAGTAGTGTTATCTAAAGAATTTTGTAACCTATAGGCCATCATTTCCTTACCAGTCAAGGTTGAATAAATCATTTCTCTAGTTTGTTTATGCAATTCAATCTGGTCCATAGGATGAATATCCTTTGTCATGACTTTCAAATCTGTTTTGAGATAATCTGCTGCTGATTGAGGTTGTTGCACTTTAGACTTAAAGTAGCTCATTATCATTTTGCCTTCCTTAATGTCATAGGCTGACATTAATCTCTGCTAATTTGTGGGGGCCATTTTCAGATATTGATTGTAAATTTGAAACCTCAATGGATCATTCTTGGCCTTTATTTCTGTAAACGTTTTCTTGATATCTAAGGCATCTTTCATTGGTGGCCTGAAGGATGATACCTCTGTACTTTGCTGCCTTTCTAGCTCCTGTCTCTGTGAGCTAGTGGATGTTCCTCCCAATGGAAAAGTTTACTGGCTAACTATCCTTTCTTCTCGTTGACTATCTGTAGTCTCTTCAACAAATTCCTCCTCTTAAAGGGGATTTAATCTTTGTCTTTTTGTTCCAGGTTGTCCTGAAGGTTCACTGGCAGGGGTAGTAGTTTCCCTGTCCCTCTTTTTATTCCTCTCCTCATTCAGAGGAGTCTGCAAGTTAGGAGTTTCTTCTACATTGGATTGAGTTGGAGGAGTTGGCACTTGAACCTGTTCTATGGAAGTTTCAGGTTGCTGAGACATTGTAGACTGTTATGTGACTTGGATACTGGTTTCTAGTTCTTTTCCTTTGGATGACCCTGTAGCTGGTGTGTTGGTTTCCCGTGAAGTTTGCTGAGAGGTTCCAGCAATGGATGCACCAATTCCTGATCTTTGAGATGGCTCGAATGGTACCTGCCCGAAAGAATCCAGGTCAAGGGTTTTCTCAAGACTCCTCATAGCATTCTCAAAATCGGCCTATTCACTATCATTTTCTACTAGGGTCCCTTCCTTCCATTCATCCATATTTACATATTGATCAATATCTGGAATCCTATGGTGAATGTATGGTGACAATCTGTTCTTCGTTCTTCTATCACATATAAAGCTATTAGGGTCATATGGTTTCTACCCAAAACTCTTTTGTAACTTAAGATGATCTTCTAGAACTATTTCTGCTTCTCTCCATGCTTCCCTAATGTTGCAGACAAAAGGGCCTAACTGATTCTTGATTCTAAGCTAAGCTTTCTTCTTGGCATTATAAAAATGAATCAAGTTTGAATTTATCATTTGCCTGAAGTATTCCAATGCAAAGAGTCTCATTGGAACATACTTTGGTAGCTTAAAGGGGCAGAGCTCACACCCATAGATCCTTATTTCTGTATGGTTCTTGTATAGGTACCAATCACCTATTCTGTATTGCTTGGAGAGTTGGAGGATCTTATTTATATCACCACTGATCTTAGGAGGGGAAACTCCTGTCAATAAAGTGGTTGCAGGATGCACAAATAGATCAATGAACTCATTGTAGGTGTAAGGGTTCTCAATGGATTTATGGAAAATGAGACTCCAAAAGATAACAGACCTTGGATTTCCTTCGGTGTCAAGTTTCTTGACATGGAAAGATAAATTTTCTGACTGATAATACAACATAAGATGATAGATGAAAGTGGTGTATTTGAGGACTCCTTCATTGTCCAGTCTCAGAAATTGGTCATGAATTTTATTGGCAATATAGGAGGCATAGTCATATTTGATAGTAGGGGGTTGTCCAGGAGTAAAAATTGACAATAACACTAGGGTCACCTCATCAACGTATTCACTAGTGTTAAATCCCATAACTAAAGATATCATATCCACTATAAGTCTTCCCATATCTGTGAAGAAAGTTTGTCCATAAGGGGGTGGGCCTTTGGGTTGATGTTTTTCTAACATGAAGGTCTAACAGAGGAAAATGAGTTTTGATTGTGGTAATTCAGTGGCTTTCTCAAGTAAATATCCCATAGAAAGTGGAGTGAGAGCTTGACCAGGGGAAATTGCAACATTTCATTAACAAATGCAGCTGTTATGGGAAAGAGGATTGTTTGACTTGGGAACATAACAGCTCTGTGGTTAGGATCATAATTGGCACAACATTGATGAATTATATCATGGAAAACATGGACTGAGGGAAGAAAATACCTGGGAAGGTTGGATTCCCACAGTCCCAGGATGTCCGAGCCATTTAGGTAGTTGTCTCTGGCTTGGCAAAAGGCCTTAAGGTGATTCTGGTCGGTGGATATGTCCTTTATTTGGAAGTCTTTATCTTCAAAAGGTAGATAGTCTTGGTCCTTGTGAGGGGCATTGATTGATGTGATATTCAAAATAGTGGGGGTTTCCATTTCTGGTTCTTGTGGATTCAGAAAAGGAATTGGGGTTTTCTGTGGAGAATAGACAAAACAACAAGTTTTGGGAACCTATATAGTGAAAGAAAGTTTGGACTTGTACTGAATTTAGCTCTTTCTTGTGGAATTTTCAATGTAAAACCAAAACTTGCAGGGTTTCGGTGGAAATTGGATAAATACCTGTAATGGGGAAGTGAACAGTACAATGGTAGGTTGAATAACAGGTTCCGGAGTGCGTTGCTGCAAATTTTCTGACCAGGTGGCAGTTGAAAAGCTTTAGCAGTTGACTGGGACATTGCTTTGCATGGGAACACAGTTTGTCGTATAAAACAATGAAAACGACATTTCATCAATTTTATTCACAAAGTCAAGGTTGGCGGGATTTTTTCAGTTATCGGGCGGGTGACGTAAGCGGGAAAGGATGTTTTGTCATATTCACAGGGCGGTAAGCAGTATGGGATCACACCGCTTTTGGAAATGGGCGGTATTTGGCCGGGAGACAGCGAACCCATAGGATTTGTGACACGTGGTGGGAATACGGTGTAAAAACTGCTTTGTGATCGCGCGCTATCGCGCGGTCACAAAGTGGGGCGCGATATTGTTAAAGGTCATCGGATGATGGAGGTCTGATCAAATGGTGGATGGGAGGAGCAGTATGGCGGGGCTTAACTGTGGCGAGCCCATTACGATTAAGTTTTGTTTAATTATATCGGGGTTGTTGTGAATGGACGGGGAGGTTATTAATTAACCGTAAGGGTTAATTAATCCCTTTTTGTGCAGCGGGGGTTTTTAAAACACACTTATAGTTATAATTAACCTATGGGGCGAGATACATAACATTTTAGTATTTTTATGTATATTTACATATTACGGGAAAGGGTGAAGTTACTTGGGATTTATATAATAGGAGTTAGAAATTAATATGAAAATGTAATAAAAAGCGCTTAGTAAAAACATTTGAGTATACATTTAAACTTAGGCTAAAAGTGGAAAAAGGGGTTTTTTAAGTGATATTGTGTATTTTTCCTATGTAAAATAGGATTTTACTTAGGAAAAGACTTTATGAAATCAAATGAATGGTTTATGGATGATTCTAAGTACTTAGGCTTTTTTAAATTATTGGGCAGAGGGTCCGGTCCCTCCAGAAGTCAAAGAAATGCTCTGAGCCCCTCCAATTTAGCAAATGCCTTAGTCCTTAGGGGAAATTAGTGAATAATTAGGGAAAATGATAAGGGGAGTTAATCATTGTGACTTTGCTTTGATTATGATGTCTTCAATGTAATGTATGCCTTGGCCTTGCAAAAAATGAAAGATTAACACATTTAGAGACATCATTCATCACATGTATCATTCTGCAACATCATATACCTACCCTACCTACTTTAACCTGGCATTTTTTCCTTCTTTATTTGGGTGCACTTAGACTGGCAAACCCTTTTCAAATCTTCTTTTTCTTTTACATGGCAAGCTTACCTAAGTCTACACTTATTACATCCAAGGGCTTAGACTACACTGTTGAGCTCCTTTTTATTTACTCTACCTATCTACTTATCTGTCAAGATTACACTGTTTGGTCGGATATTTATTCTCTATTTCTACAACATGAAATTGAAAAATGAATTAGCCAAGTTTAAACAGTTTGGCCATTCATGAATTGTGGCATAAGTGACAAGCTGCACATAATTTGTTTATTACAGAAAATGAAAAAGTAGTGGCATTTGGACTTGCACACTTTCCTAGTCTATTTTTATTTGGGGTTCATTTTTCTCATTTTTTGACCATCTTTATTTTTTTTACCTTTGATTTTTCTTTTAGGGTATACCCTATTTACATTTTTTAAATTTTTTGATTTTTTTGAAAAATTGGAAAACCTTTGCAACAAGAAAAGGTATGAACATATTACAGAGCTCACCAAGTCAATCATGACATATGACACCTATTGGTATAGGGGCCTAACAAATTCAAATGAATGTTATAGTACCATAATCAAGTGAAAATGATATGAAGGTTAGTTAGATGGTCGACACTACTATTGAATAGAGTAGCTAAGTCATCAACATATGGATCAACAATGTGTTTGAAGCTGTAAAATGTATATGGCATGCTTCACTAGAAAGTTGCACCAATATTCCTAAGACAAACAAAATCTTACAATAGACAAATTTACTTTAAGGACAAATGAAAACTATTTTTTCTATATTCTTAATATAGCTAGAGAAACCATTCATCAAAGAGAAAATTTTATTATTAGTGCATTTTATGGATGATTTGATCAATTAATATGGTAGCATAATCATCATTTGGACAAGATTTATTCAAGTCTCTCAAATAAATTGTAGAATCATATGGTACCTTTATTTTTATCAATAAAAACTAGGTTGGAAACCCACTTTATGAAGGGAACCAAGTTGATTTTTGTTTGTAGCAATTTTTTCTCCTTGTACCTTGATAGTAGCCACTTTCTCTAGATTAATTTGTTGTAATTTACATTGAACAAACTTGAAATATCATAAGTTTTGATTTCATGTTCAACAATCCAAGGGTTGATGCCTAGTATCATATCACCTAATGAAGACATTGTGAAACTCTTTGAAAACGGAAATATAAAGTTCAAATTCATTAGCATAATAGTTTTTACTAGTCAATATGTTTTTAACTATGCTAAGTTTCATAAAGATGTTAATTGGTAATGTATTTGAGATATTCACCAAATGCCCCTCTTTATGCCATTACATGTTAGGATGATGCATTGGTATCACTTAATAGGTTAAACAAATATTTTTATTCCAACTTTTATCTTTCCCAGTTAAAGAAGAAATAAGTTACGATGATGAATTAGTATCACTTAATAGGTAAAATAAATCATTTTTTTTTCTGACCTTTATCTTTCCCAGATTAAGAAGAAATAAGTGATGATGCATATCTTCCCACGACCATTCAACTCAACCTTATTTTCTAAGATAGCTTCATTAAAAGGCATCAAATAATCCAAGAAGCCATAAGAGCTAGGACGGTTGAGAGTGCGCCACTAAAGTAAGCTAATCATACTCCATAGTGGGCTAAAGATTTTAATCAAGATTTGAAGATGCCAACAGGATAGCTTGGTACAAAATATCGATCACATGTAAAGACATATTTATCATAAATAACCAATCTTTAAAGGATGAGCCAACATCCAAAGGACTTGACCAACAATGAAAGAGTTAAGTGAGTAAAATTAAACATGCAATCGTAGGGTCAATAATTACAAGTGATGCGAATGACAAGTCTTGTGAAATAGCAATGGAAAATGATGTCATATATATAATAGACAATTTATGTAATACATTTGGAAGGAGGGTAAAGGTACCGAACACCCTAGCACCAATACTATCAAATGCAACATTGTAATCATCAATACATGGAATGTTCATTTCAATGTTGACTTTAAAATAAGGTGTGTTAGTAAGATAGTTGGTCAATTTCCTTGAGGAAATAAGATCACTTCAAAGAACGAAGAGATAATCTCATCATCAAATAAAAGAAAAAGTGCCCTAATAGAAGACTGTAATCCAAAGGAGTGTTAACCATTGAATATTCTTACCACCTAATTCAATAGGAAATGAAACATTGATTCTATGAGGCTCAAATGCATAATCATTGAATGTTTACATGCATGATCATTAAATGTTTCCAAATTTATGGTCAACATGGTTAACAAGATGAGCTCTAAAGAAGCTAATGCTCTCCAACAAAATGACATAGTGGAGACTCCATCAGCAATGCTTCAAAACTGTTCATTTTATGAAATGACATAATTTGGTGGGGAAGCCTAACTCTAACCTAGTCCAAGTAAAAAGTAACTAGATAGATTCTAAAGGATGAACACCATCCATAGTGTTAAATAATGATTTGTTCTAATGACTTCAAAGACAAACATGGAAAAAAATGGTTAAATTAAATTTTTAACAATCCTTAATTGTGACTATCTCAAATGTTAAAAATAAAATTCATAAAAAAAACCTTTACAAATGTGACAATTCCTTTAAGAAAAAAGGGAAAAAAACACAAAATTTATTTGCCATTGGATGGCATCTCTATGTACAAAGAGATACTTAATTGAGAGGAAGAAGGATCTTTTGCAATAGGTCCATTATCCTAAAAAATATCATGGTTATGAACTCTTGTTTGCATGTGAACATCTTGTTCACACATGCAAAGATCGAAATTTGAGGTATCACATGCCCCCAATGCGAGGGTGGTTTTCATTGATTTCCCCTTTGGGCAGAAGCAGTTTTTGAATAAACCATTTATCATTTTTGTTGAGGATAAGGAAATTTGAGTTTCTCCTATTTAATTTTGAGTCTTTAGTGTCCTTGACAAAAAATGTTATGACTATGGAGTGATCCCTTACCTCAAATTTTAACAGTAAAATAACAAAGTTCCTCCAAAGTTCCACATGATTCTACGGATCAAAATGCAGTTATTCAGATATATTGAATTCACAGAGAAACAAAACATTGAACCAACAAAATTAGATTAGTTCTTGTGACCATAGTGAGAAAACATATTTATGGGCATCTATTAAAGGAAAATAAAGGGTGTTAGTGGTACAGTTGAGGGTAAGGTCACATCACCTTAGATGTGAGATTGGTAGGTGAAAGATCCCTAAGGAAGTTTGGGAAGAGAGAACTTGCATTTTCTGCAATAAAGGTGTGGTGGAGACAGAATGGCACTTTGTCTAGTCAAGACTCATAGTTGAAGATCCAATTTCGAAAATAATATGAAGATGAGTTAAGGTTGTTATTATCTTATTAAAATCATTGATTTCATTTCAAACATTATTTGTTCTTCACTCTCTTGACATAAATTTTGGTTAGTTTTCGTAATTTATCCAGTTGGTGAAGTTAATTTTTGTTTTGACTATATACCATTCATTCATAATATCATGGGAAAATCAAATGGCAACCCAATTATCATTAAAGGAAAATAGAATGTAATACAACCAATGGGAATTAAGAAGGCCAAAAGAGTCGATTCATTCAATTACTTCAATTTTAAGAAAAATACAAATTACAGGCAATCAAAACTTTACATCAACAATACTGCCATTTCTGTACATCCAGAAGTTTATGCCACTCCAATGATTTTTAGGAACCAAGCCCTTACACACACAAGACTGGGGAGGGACTGAATATATGGTAGAACTCAACACATTGCCCTAATCGCTCTCTCTCAGCTCATTTTTCTTCCAGTTAACCAGAGAT
Source organism: Pinus taeda (assembly GCA_000404065.3). Lineage (NCBI taxonomy): Eukaryota > Viridiplantae > Streptophyta > Pinopsida > Pinales > Pinaceae > Pinus > Pinus taeda. Next base: position 11,031 of record APFE031736552.1, read on the forward strand.
TTCAATGGCTCTAACCTCAGGCTTATGCCAAGGTTGGTTGGGAACCGTGAAAGTGAGCATTCAATTTTCCATTGTAGCCTTCACCTAGTCCACCTTGGTATTTTCCGATACGTGAAAACACCAAATAAAATCTCCATGAGAGCGCTCAAACTTGTGCCATTTATCATTATTTTTCTCTTCTTCCTGTTTGTGTTCACCACTTATCTGTAGAATTGGGTCATCTTCCACCTCTATCTTTACCTCCTCTTTCTTTAAACCTGCCATGAATAAAAAATAAATAAATCCTAGGCTCTCAATAGCAACAAATCGGCCATTAATAATGAGAATCAGAAAACCCTTGTAAATTGGTAGCAAGAAGCATGATAATTACCTGGAAGATCAGCCTTGAAGATGTGCATGTCAGGAGTTTCCTTCCAGTCAAATTGAGTGTTGGTTATGGTTGTTGCATCATCTCTTGATAAATGGCCAATATCCTATAAAAATGGAGACTTCTTTGCTTCGAAAGGGTCCCATAAAGCCAACAATAATGGATTGAAAATGCTGGATCAATTGCTAAAGAAACTAGGAATGAGAGACATGTTTGCAATGAATATCGATTATGTAACTGTGAATGCGAGATATTTCAAGACTTTGTTGTTGCAATTAGGGGAGGGATAGGTGACAATTTATAACAACATGGGAAGATGGGTAGAATGTTTATCAAATATTCTAATCGTCTTCCACTAGATTGTTCTAGGGGTTTTCTTTTCACAGTTAGGAACATGTTTGCCCTCTCTATAAATTATGCTTTGAATCATGATTCCATTTACCAGATTGTTCATGATCAAATGTAATATAAAAAAATTCATGATGGAATGGAACCATGAAATTTTGTTGGATGAAAAAAAATTACATCATGCTTTTGTTTGAAATTTCTTGAAAAAAATATTTTCTATTAAAATAGCATAGTATATTATATAATATTTGTTTGTTTTAATTTGTTATTAGGGAAACTAGACTAGTATTAAAATCATAAATTCTTAATCATCTAAATAAAATGTTCAAAAGACAAACCAAAAAATATTGAGATTCTTGTTAAAAGACCAATACTATCCAACCAAATAGTTAATACATTCTCATAAACAAAAAACCAAAAGAATAAACTAGAGAAACACAAACAATTCATGAGCAGTAAGATGAGTTGGAGGTCTCTAGCATTATTGGCTCTTTTCCACCATCAGGGGATCTTCCATGGGAGGTCCATATGTTCCTCAATACTTTGCATGCATTCGGAGAATTTCCTCAACCTCTTTCTTGTCCAACAACACTCTGGTTAAGGTATTTATATCTTATTATAGATCCATTATGCACAAATATTGTTTTTTTCTACCCTTGGCGTGACTCGTGTTAGGTATCTAGATAGCCACTTCCCCAGCAATATCAATAGATGATAAACAAATACATTCCTCGACAATATCTCCTTTTGCTTCATTGAGCTTGGCTTGAAGTACCTATGACATTTATTCATGGTAATATCTGATAAAGGATTCATCCCACTAACAAGCTCACATCTCAACTCCGGCCTTATAGTATGTAGCATGACATTGACATTTAACACACTAACGAGGCATTTTCATCATCTCAAAACCAAGACTAAACCCAAAGTAGGAGGAACCAATAGAAATAAGGACAAGGACGTCAAATGTGGAGTAGGGAAGGTTGGTTGGGGCAAGAACCAACTCCTTGAGATAATGCAATTGAAAGTAAGGGGAGTGAAGAGGAAAAGATAATTTGAAAGAAAAAGAAATGAGAAGGTAGGCACTAACCAATGTATCACTGTGGATGTAACAAACCTGGTGAAAATTTCATGTAATAAAAGTTAAAAAGAATAACCACGGATGAATGAGACACTTATTCCAAGCTGAATGTTTGGAAGGAGATCCTAGTGGGTATTCATTTGGTTGTTTATGGCTAAGGAAATTGGCAAAGGCAATGGCTAAGGATTTGGAAAGGCAAAATGGCATTTTGGCACAATTATTTATGAAAATAATGGAAATTATGAGAAAAGGAAGGTGAAAGGTCACACGTTGCATGTGAGGAGGAAATTGAAGGAAAATAATGGAGAATGAAGAAAATAGAGGCCTCATTGACAAAAAGGCTTCTGAGGATATGTTGGCAAGATTGGTCAGTGTAACCTTTTGTCAGTTTAGTTTGGAGCACTCTCATTATTCTCTCTCTCTCTCATACTCTTGGATACTTAGAGTTTTTCTTGGAGCACTTTGGCATTGGAGCAAGAAAGGAAAAGAAGGTAAGAGGAAGCAAGGATCAAGAAGGGAAAGGCAGGATCAAGTAGCTACATCAGGCTTCATTGCAGGTATCAACTTGCATGTGTATTTTCCTTTCTAGATTTGGAATGCATGGTATTGCATGTGGTTCTTTTCTATGATGGCATGGATTTTTCTAGGTGTGTTCTAGGTATGAAAATGTTTTCAGCCTAGCCTTTCCATTTCCGGATAGCCATGGTGTGATGGGGTTCTCATGTTTTGGTTGAGCTGGATTTCCAGATGGAAGATGAGTGAGGTGGATCTCCGAAATGATAGAACACATGGTCTAGTAACTCGTAAACTAGACTTGTGGGTTACGGTAAAGCTAGATTTTGTGTTGCCTCAAATGGCCTAGGAATCCTTTCTGGTGAATGGAAGGATATACGGTAAAGCTTAGAGGTGTTTTGCTCTGTGTTGGGCCTAATAATCCTAGGTTTGGGATATGCAGTAAAACCTGGAGAGTGGGTCTAGGTTTAGGGCCTAGTGATCCGAGTTTGGATTGTGGTAAAGCCTGAGAGATTAGGAGACAGGAAAATTCGTCACCGTGTAGGTGGAGAAATCGGGTGGCATCCATGCTTATTTGGCCTAGTGATTGGGGGGGGGAGATCATGGTAAATCCTGTTATGATGTGTTCATTGTGTTGGCCTAGTGATCCGGGATGGATTACGGTAAAGCTTGGCAAGGAAAATTTTAAGGATGGAAAATTAACTTGAAGTTTAAAAACATCAGTGAATCTCACTAGTCCCTAATATGGAAACTATAAAATGTTTATTGATGTATTTGTAAAATTATTCAAATTTATAATGATTTTATATATACTCTCTATATAATGTTGCCAATTTTTAAGGTAAAATAAATTTATATTGTAAAATTTGGGCGAATCATTTTTATAAAAAAATCGAAATTGGCGAATCATTTTTTTGAAAAAATCGTTGAAAATTAGCCCACCTGCGAATATTAACCCCTAAATTTTCCATGAAGCCTGGTTTCTATTGATGACGGTGAGGTGGTTTAGCCTCGGTATGCCCTAGTTGAGTTATTTTGGTTTGAGTCCCAAATTCATGCTTGGAATATGGCACAATGGTGAATGGCTGAAGAGAGATTTGGCTCAACCAATCTACGGTCTGGTAGAATGTGGTAGTCCCATCTCTGATTGGTTTATTGCATTCATTAATGAGAAATTCATTCCCTTGATTTCCATGTGCCAATGTATTTATGTATATGTGGATTTCGATGGCTGATATGTTTATGGTATTTATGTTCCTATTATGCTGGTTATATGTAGATATTGTGACAACAACTATGTATGGCTCTCAACATGTTTTTACTTGTACATGAATAGATAATATGTCTATGACCTAATAGATGATAATGCAACAAATGGAAGGAGGTACCAATGGTTTATATCGATTCTTATATAAGTATGAGATCCCTACACTTAATTATATTGTTTACACCTGCAGGTTATATGTCGATGATATGTTTGACGAAATGTCTATCATGGCTAGTAGGGGTCTGGTCAAGTTCTTATTGAGCTTATTGCTTTTGCATCATTATTTCCTTGTAATTTTATTGAGTTCAAGCTTTCATTCCATTCTGGGTAGTGGCCTCGGCTATATGCTTGAAAAAGTGGCTTAAATTTCAGGGTTGTTGGCACATAACTGGAAATTTTTGTCCACAATCGCTGGCATGCAGGCCTATGAGAGTGAATTTAGGTCTCTGGTTGCCCCCTTGCCCATAGCATGAGAGCAACTATGGCTTCAGAGGTCCAAAACAACAGTGGGACCCAGGGACAGGTTGTCTAAGTGGTTGACTTGTCTCCTGAGTTTTGTTAATGATGTTGGATGAGTGTGTGTGATGTTCCATCGGTTCTACTTCCATAAGGTCACCTAGGAGGCCGAATCTGAGCATAGTAGCCTTTCATCTCATGTTTACCCTAGTTGGCATGGTTACTTGGGTGGATGTAGGAGGAAGGTGTTATAAAGTGGTATGAGAGCATGGTTCAAATATAAGACTGGATGGGTTGAATGTATTAGTCATGCATGCATGTTAGTTGCATGTGTGTCTTTTATACTTGCATTTCAAGTGCTTGTTGCATTTGCTTGATGATTCATTATGGTTGTAGTAATGTTTCCATGGAGAAATTGATGCTGATTTTGTGGAATGCATTTGTCATGAGTATGTGACTACTTGCATATGGCTATATGTCGCTTACATGTTGATTTTATGTCGCCTACTTACATCCTTGTATGTTAGGTTAAAATCTTGAATATTTTGATTACATGTATCAGTCTTGTAGGTTGATTACAAGAATTGATCGCTTATGTTCGACTACATGCGTCGATACATATGTGTGGTTGATTTGGCATTGCTTATGCATATTTTTGGTTGCATGTGGAAATGTGTACAATGGAGTAATGGTTGTTGTCATGCATGAGGTCATGGTTTTTGAATTTGATATGGTCATGCATTGATGATTGGACTCTAGCTAGAATGATGTATGTATGGTTTGGTACTCATTTGTTATATGTTTATATATAGTTGTTATGCATGTATGGTATTGGTTATAGTTTGAATAGTAGGTCAAACATGCCTTGTGAAGTCATTGTATGCAATTTATGTCATCATAGTGCTATTGGTATGTTATGATGCTAATGTGTTGAATGAGGTAAAGCAGGAGATGTAGATCATCAAAGTGAAGTTGCAGCATTGGACCTCGAGGCGAGAGCATGTCGTCATACAAGTTTGTATGTTGGGCATGCAGGTATCTAGGTTAAGGATTGTTATATGAATTAGGGTTATATAAATTAGGTTGTGTACATGTCTTTTGAAGTTATGGTTACGTACCTGATAGATGATAGTTGATTAGCATAGTCATATGCACATGAGCCAGGTAGTCAAGAATGATAGTAACATGTCGTTCTAAGCATGGTTCTTGTTGGTTATGTTAGATAACTTGATGATTATGTTATATGATATGTTGTTGATGAGTATGTTATAGGTTAATTTGTTGTTGCTATATGACAGTTAGCTTGATGATTAGGTTTTATGTTGTTGATGAGCATGATATATGGCTTATTGTTGTTATGTGCTATTAACTTGGTGATTAGGCTTATTTCATTGAGATCTTGATGTTGTAATTTGGATTGGTCATATGTGTGATGGTTATGTTCATCGCATTGAAGATCTTGATGTTATATGTATTGTGTTAACCTGGTTTGACCTATGCAGATGGTTATGGTTGCAATATTTAGGTATCAGCCAACATATTTGTGATATGATGTCGTATTAATCTAGATTGATCGTACATAAGTGATTGTTATGAATGAACGACAAATGCTTATGAAATTATGACACGAACATGTTAGTTAGTTACTGTTATGGATATCATGATTTATGTTTGAGTTGACATATTGTGAAGTTGTATTGTGCTAACCTAGCTTTATTGTGTAGACAAGATAGCCTCCCCTGAGATATAGTAAGGCATGAGTTTTATTATGTCATATATTTGGTGCTTGGTTGTTTGATTATGACATCTATTTGGTATTTGATTGTTTGGTGCCTAGTTGATTTATTTAACATGGTATGTTTGCAAGTTGGTTGAATGTTTGATGAATTTCATAATATGAGTATGTGTTTTGATGATCTTGATTTAAGATGGTTTTACTAACACATACGTGTTGAGACAGTTGATATGAACTTGAGTGTATTAGGTGATAGTTGTAGCATTATGTCTAATGACTATGAGTTGACTATGGATTATGACATTATTGTTTGTAAAAGTTGATATCAAATTGATATATATGATTGTCTTGATATTTGGAACATGTGGTTGACATGTGTGAGTAGTTGTAGGAAACATGTTTGGTATTAGTTTAACGAGGTAATAATTGATGTGTTTATATAACTAACAATTGGGTGATGTGATAGTATATAGTAAGACTCAGTTGCAGTAGGGTAAAGGTAAAAGAAAGGAATCAGGTAAGAATTCCTTTGGATATGTTTGGAAACCCTAATTTCAAACGAACGAGTGCTTTGTATACATGGAGTCTCTTAACTTTGATTTTGTTTGACATTATGTGGATATGTGCTCAATTCATGAAAATTTACTTGACAGGTATATTAGATAGTCTTTAGTTACAGGTGGATCTGTCAAAGGAGTGGAGTTCCTTGAGAGATGGCGTGGATGTGTTTAGTTGCAAGCAATGTGCTTGACACAACAAGATAAGGTAAATGATGTATTCTTATGTTTATTTATACATTGAAAATTATGTGTTTATGGAAATATGATGCAGGGGACTACATGGAAAAGAGAGGTTTCCATGAAATCTTGAAGAAGGCTCTGGTTGAGTTTCCCTGGGAACCATGGGGATTGAGTCATGGTGTTTGTTGTTAGTCTTGTGCTTTTGGTCTTTTTTAGATTTGCTTGCACTTGATATGCAACTTTATTGTCTAGAGTATGGCCCTACCCCTTTGTTTGTGGATTCATGTTGTTATTGGTTTTCATGGTTTTCTTCTTCTTCTTGTTTTTGTTATTGCCTTTTATGTTTTGAGTCTGGGGAATTGGCTGGGAAAGAGGAAAAGTTGATGGAGCTCGAGGAGAGCTGTGTGGTACCCAACAGGTAATGTAAGACATGGATGAAGCTCGGTGTATGAGTAAGCGCAGCGGAAGGTAAGACTATGATAGTTGATTGGACTGGTTGGGTCCATTGTGGTAAATGGACGAGGATGTAACAGTCATGGGAAACGTAATCAAGAAAAGTTAAAGTAAATGGATTTGAGGTTTCAAATGCCTTGGCTATGTTGAGATTGTCGTTCTCAATATTGCACATGTGTTGCATGAATAAAGGGAGTTATCTTAACATTGACCTTATAACATCTGGAAATGTTTTTGTGATCATGATTATGTCGATGTTTATATATGTATACATGTAGGCATGTATTTATGTCGTGTCTAATAGGATGATCATGAATCATGATTATTTTATGCCAATGTTTATATGTACATAAATACATATATGAAGTTGACTGACGGGATCATTACTATTTTAGGACGTATGTATGTGTACATGTATCTATGTCACTATTTGACAGGGTCATCAGGAATCATTCTTGTGGAGGAATGATTGCTTACGCAGGAAGATGACATGAAGAGGTTCTTGGTCTATGAGGAATCAAGTGGGAAGAGTAGTCATGACAAACATATGAGGTCAATATCATGTGAATATAAATTTATATTATATGCTTGTATTATGCCTATGCTAATGTTATGGATAGGTTATATCAAGGGATACATCAGCAAAGTGAAAGCAGTGTGGTCTGCAGCATTTTGTGGCAGGCATGGATAAGACACTGGAAGCAAGGTTGCTTGGTAAAGAGTCTGTGTGGTTTTGCGTGTGTGGTACGACTGTTGTGCATATGTCGTATATGTTATACTTGTTGCACCTATGATGTTGTGTGCATGCAGTGTGGTGTATATTTAGTGTGTTTAAATGTTGATTATGTAATGTTATGTACATGGTGTAGTACGGATAATGTTGTACGAATGTTGCATATTTAGTGTTGGATATAGATGGTGCTATGTACATGTTGGATATGTTGTACTATGTGCATGAGGGATATGCGAAGTTGTGTGCATATGGTGTTGTGCACATGTTGCATATGCAGTGTTGTCTACAAATGATGCTATGTACATGTTGGAAATTCAATGCTAATCTAGGTAGATATTGGTGGCCACCCGCCCATTCCACTTGGACCCTCACCATTGTTTTTTTTTTTTTTTTTTTAGC
>APFE031736555.1:0-10642 GCA_000404065.3 Pinus taeda
TAACTTAAAAAACTCAATTAAAATTAAACCCATATCTCGTGAACCATACCAAAAACTTGATAAAGTACAACTAAATTCTAAATTAAATCTCCTCTAACTAATCTTCCATCCATCTTAGTTCTAGAAATATTGATTGCCAGGTCTTATACCATTTAATGGCCATCTTAGGGATACTACAACATCGATTCGAACTCTTTGGTGAAGATTTCTTAATTAATTAAGCCTACTTCATTAGGATTTCTTATTGTCACTATATAAATTTAGGTGGTTACAACCCAATTCGATTTTCCAGCATGGCTGACATCAGATTTTACAAGTTTGGTAAGTCATCTGTAGAGACGTGGGATGTCGTTTACTGTGGGATACCTTCTCTTGTAGATTTTACTAGTATATGTTTAATTTATTCTGGTCGTTTTTGTATTGCGGGGGGTATATTTTAATCTTATATATAATCATATTCTGCCATTATATATATCTAATGGTTTATACTGTACGTTTTCTGAAATCTAATGTTATATTTGCATATTTTATTATCATTCAGCTCACTTTTGGATAGCAACGATGAAATAGCATTATTAAAGTAGAAACAATTTCTAATAAGTAGAAGGTGATTAAATAACCATTAATATTTAATGTCATCTTGTCTATTTTAAAATCTAATCTTGATTTATCTTATTGTTTATGTTATGGCTTTACAATTAATTTTTGGGTATTGGTCATCACTTTTTGGTGAAATCCTAAAGAGAGTTAAAGAATATTTCTTTTATGGTTGTTGGAGCAATAATATGCCTATAAACAATAGACTCTTTTATTATAATTTTAGGTTTTTAATATGTGAATCAATGATATTGTTAAGGGAATTTATTTTTGGAGTGATGGAGATTTTATTGAAGTGTTTTATGCTATTTTAAATTAAGATTTATGATTTTCCATTTGGGGTAGCTCAATTGACAATGACCATGGAAATGAAGTCTAACTAAACAAGGATTTTATGGGTGAGAAGTTGGACATGATGAAGATGTAGACCAAACCAAACTTACAAAAAAAGTAAAATTAAAATTCATGATTTAATAAAAAATTTCCCAAAGGAAAAAATCGCAATTTTCATAAAGATTTGAAAATTACATGTTGTAGATGCTTAAAAGCATATGTTATATGGGTGGTTTCCCACTGTCACTATGACAATCAAAAAATAATATACAATCCCAGGTTGGGATACTAATAAGTGTGTATCAAAAATAAATATACACATGAAAAGTTATAAACATATATGATCACATCATATTTTCGTAATGTCATATAATTAGGGACAACCTTGTGTTGTTGCATATCTTCATAAGGTCTGTGATAATATCTGTAGGGTTCTTGATCAATTTGCTATCGAATCATCCAGAGTCCTCGTGGCTGGTGCAAGGCCTCCTTGGATAATTTGTCAGAAACCTAGTTGCACTCCCTATATATGTGATGACAAAAGGTATGATCAAAATGTGTTTTCAGAAGCATAGTCTCATCCAAAATGTTTCGAAGTGTGCACGTGACATGCATATTTTTGGTTAAACCAATTTATAATTTGTTTTGAGTCACCAAAAATTTGAATGTGACAACATCCTTTCTGTAATGCAAAGTATAGTAAATGTTTGAGAGTAATGAGTTCTGCAAAATTATAGGTTCCATCTCCTAAACCCATTTGGATTCTATATGAATGATGTTTCAGTGATATGGAGTAAAACCCTCCCCCACAGTCATGTCACTGCACAAAACCATCGTAAAAAATCCAAAGGATGTTCCTATCAATATTCTCAGCTGTGATATTGCGGATAGAGTGTGGATGATCATCATCTGGTATATTGTTATAGATGGTAATGAGGTGAGCAGAAGCATGTGGCCAAAATGGATCAAAACCTTGAAATATACATTTGTTTCTTTGAAACCAAATACACTAACATATCAGGAGGGCGAGCTTTCTTAGCTTGGTTGGGTGTGCTACAAACCACCACAGTTGCCAAGCTTCCCAAAAATTTGCACCATGACCGCGATTGGGGAGGTGAGGCTTTCTAGTACATTATGCCATAATGAAGTGGTGCCAGGACATAATAGAATTAAATGCTCAAAGGTTTTTTATGATTTCTTGCATAATATACACTAGTTTGGTCCATAGAAGGATTGTTTCCAATGGTTGTCCCGTATAGGGGCTTTATTGTGAAGTATACACCACATGAAGAGTTTAGTTCTAGGAGCCGCATTAAGCTTCCAGAGAGTATTCCACCACCAGTCAATTTCAAGAGGTTTGTGAGCAAAATAGATGTGAGGATATCTTTCCTTGGGAGTGTAGGTTCCATGCTGAGTGTGCCCATATAAGCTCGTCCTCCCCATTTGTGATCCAAACATGAGATTGAAAGAGTGCGCCAATGTAGTTTTTCCAGTCATTGTGCCAGATATTAGGGATTCCTAGATGATCAGTTGTTTTCCAGGCTTGATGGAAGAATGTTCTAAATTAGCCATGTGAGAAAGTCTATTGAATCCAGCGGTCGAGAGGAAGTGTAGCAGCTCAGGAGGAAGATGATATGCATTCTCGCATCCCAACCAAGGATCAATGTCGATATGAACCTGATTACCATTACCAATTCTCCAAGTTAATCCATCACGGATGAAAGATAGTGAATTCAAAACAGCTCTCCAAATTTTAGATATATGTGCTCGGTTCCATGGAGGCCACCTGATCCAATCAAGTATATGAAGTGGATTAATATACTTTTCAATGACCACCTCAATCCAAAGATTCTTTGAAGTAAGAACATGCCAACCCCTTTTGGCTACTAAAGATTTTGCAAAGGCATCCAAATTCTTCATGCCCCATCCTCCCCACTCCTTTGGAAGAGAAATGTGATCCCATATTACCCATGCATATGTGTGGTCCTCTTTTTTCCCTTTCCATAAGAATCTGCAACATAACTATTGAATTCTATGTAAAATGTCTCTTGGGATCCATGTCAAAGACATCCAGTACACCAGAGTAGCTTCTAAAACAAATTTGATAAGAGTGAGTCGGTCAACCCTGGAAAGCCATCTGTGGTGCCATATATTCAATCCCTGCTTGATTTTTTCCACTAGCCATACCCAAGCAACAATCTTATATTGTACGGGCTTAAGTCGAAAACCCAAATATTTTAGACCAACATCAAATAATAGTATGGTAAATGGAAATCTCTAATGCGATGTGAGAGTTTCATTGTGAGAATAACCAACGTCAGTGATAGTCGATTTGATTTGATTGCGTTCCATACTAGTGGTAAAATCTAAGTATAGAAGAAAATGTTGTCGTATCACCAATTGATCTGTTGAGGAAAATAAGGACAACATCAACAAACAGAAGATGGGTGAGAATGAAGTTGTTGATAATTTTGATCCCCTAAGTCTACCTTGTCTTTTTTCATCAGATATATACTAACTCAAGCCTTCCATAATCAGCAAGAAAATAAGGGAAGAAAGGGGGAATCCTTGTCTAAGTCCTTGTTCAGCATGGAAGAAAGATGATATTGATCCATTGATGAGTACACTAAAAGAGACATTGTTTATACAACACATGTTCCATTGAGTGAAAGCTAAGGGAAAACCCAGATGAGTCAATAACATTCTCAAGTAAAGCCAGCTAGTACGATCAAAAGCCTTTCTAAATCTATCTTTAGGATTATACCTTTGAGTCTCTTGATCTTGATAGATTGGAGGACCTCCTATGCAGTACGAACAACTTCATGTATCTGACGATGATCAAGGAAGGCAAATTGTTCTAGAGAGATGTGCTCAGATAAAATAGGTTTGAGACGATTGGAAATAATTTTGGCAATGATATTATAGATATAGTTGTAGAGAGAGATGCGCTGGAAATCATTGAAAGTCTGAGGTGCATCGGATTTGGGTATGAGAGCAATGAAGGTTGTATTAAAAGCATCATACATTTGGCTACTTACTTGGCATTCTTCTATGACATGTAACAAGTCATTACCAAGTAAATCAAAAAAAGCAAGATAAAATTCCATCGGCCATCTATTTGATCTTGGGCTCTTGTCTTTCTTGAACCATTTGAGGGTACCTTTCGGTTCACCCATAGTTACAGGTTTGACAAGGTTCTTTGCATCTTCATGACTAAAAAATCAAGGGAACAATCCAACCACTTTGATAACTTCAGCGAGTGTAGCCTCATGTGGAGCTTTATAGAGCCAACTGAAATGAGTATTACCAAGAGTGGCCAATTGATTGAAGAATGTACTCGATGTCCAGAATCATCCTCCAAATTCCTTATAATTTCAATAGACCGCCACCCATTTGCAAATTGATGATAGAATTTTGTATTATCATCTCCAAATTGAAGCCAGATGGCTTGAATTCTCAGACGTTAGTTTCCTCTCTATCCTTTAAGATTCTGGACTGATCAACTTCAAGTTTGATTAGACGATCTTTTGTTTGAATAGATTCAAAACCACGACCATCCGCACCAACCAAGTTTGCAAGTTCATTTTCAATATCATTAAGGAGGTGATCATCCCCGCCTCTTTTTTACCTAGTCCAGTCAATGGTTTTGTGATTGAGACAACAGATATTTTTTGCAAAATATTTAGTGAAAGTTTTTCCATTAGCACGGGGAAGTGTTTTAAAGTAATCAGTCACCATCTTGACATATTCCTCATCTTTGAGTCAAGTCGAGTTGAACTTAATAGGTGCTTTTGGCTTTCTATATGCACTTTCAATTTCAAGGTAGATGGGAGAGTGATCAGATAAGCCACCCGATCCCACCCATTGCCTGAATAGGGATAATCGACCTAAGAGCGCTTCCTTGATGAGGAAGCTGTCTAGCCTTCTGGAAAGCATAACCTCCTCAGCCCTTCGATTGTGCTAGGTAGGTTGGAGTTGAGTCGAAGGAATATCAATAAAGTGGTGATCTTCCAATAGAAGAGAAATGGAATTAGATAGAGGATCAACCTGGGCATTTTGACCTCAAGAATCTGCGTGTCCAACAGAGAAATTAAGGTCGCCTCCCATGATGATGTTATCATCAAGCACATATGAAGAATCAAGGAGTTTTTCCCAAAATGTTGCTCAATGTATATAGGGTCCAAAAACATTGATCAATCTCAAATACCTCCCAAGATTAGATGAAAAAATGTCAATGCCAATAATACCATTCCCCTCAAATATTCAGGAGCTTGATAGCCCGAGGATTATAACCAAAAGCCAAACCCCCAGAATGACCATGGACATCAAGAGCATGAATGTGCCAACCAGATAGAAGGGCTTCAAGGGAAGGTATAACATGGTCAATGAGAGCAAGTGTTTCCTGGAGAAAAATGATATCCACCTTCTCGAGTTCGAGCATTCTCCTAAAGGCTACTTTTTTAGCAAGACTAGCTATCCCACGATAATTGAAAGATAACCACTCCATGGAGATCCCAGGGAGGGAGGTCAATGCTCTAAGGACCTTATCCAATCCAATCCATCTTGAGCTACATCCAATCCAGCTTGGATGATAGCCTTTGAGATGTGAGAGTGTATGCCTCTAGTGGCTTTGTTGGGCTTGCGAGGGGGGACAATGCCAATACCATAGCATCCATCAGATGAAGATCTAACTGAAGAACGAAGAAAATGATGGTGACTCAATCGAGAATCCTCTGAAGTCTCAGAGGAGAGAGGAACATCAGGGATAACATGAGGAGTGTCGGAGAAAATGGGGGGGGGGGGGGGGGGCGCGGCTGAATAGGGAACATGTAAGAGGGAAGTGAACATGCACAGATGCAAACATGCTATGAGAAAGAAGAGCACAGATATGAGAAACAGAAATAGAGGCAGTAATCAAAGGGGGAGGAGAGTAAGGATTACCTGAATTGATGGCAGTTGCTGCCGCATGAGATTTGGAGATGTGAGGTGAGGGAGGTCGGACTTCCTTGCTCGAACCAGGGACTTGTGCAGATGATTTTGGAGGTCGCCCCACAGATTTAGTAGGCCTCTTATCTTGTGAGCTCGATGGAATTTATGTTATATTGTGTTCAGGTTGAGCTACAAAAGTAGAGCTGAAAGAAAGTAGAGGGAAATCCTTATACAAGTACCCAATTTTATGGCATCGGCGGCATTTGTAGGGAACTTCATAATCAAGGATTTGGATGCGACAGGTGTTTTTCCACTGAATTTTAAAGTTTTCCTCTATACCTTCTCGCGTATTCGGATGAACTAAGATTTGTGCCATAGCTATTTCCCTGTTACGATGTATGATTTATTGTCATCCAGATAAGTCCCCAGTGCATTCCAATACGTTTAAATATGCCCTTTGACCAGAAATGAAGTGGGAGACCAGGCATACATACCCATATAGAGCTAGCCCCCAGATGCTCGTGTTCGGGGTCAAAAAGGGGGATCCATATCTTAAGTAAAATTGGAGCAAGCTCAATGTGCCAATGTTTGGATAATACCTAGGGAATATATTCTGGTCTCTGGAAGTGAAGGGAAAACCATCCACGCGACAATGTCACCACCGAAGGGAGGTCTTCAAGCACTTGACCCCAAATCTCCAAGATCCAGAGTCTGAGGCAGGTGGTTGTAGCAGTGTCCCCGAACTCGTCCAACCAATAACCTATCCGCAGTATCGAGTACATCACCCATATGTAAATCATCGATGAATGTCAATGAAATCTTCTTACTCACGACCTTGATACCCTTGTATAATTTAGCAGTCTGAGTCGCTTTCCCTATGGTTGGATTAACAGGGGGGTATGAGGCATTGCCTTGTCCAGTAAAAGCCCTAGTACCCTCACCCAAATCGGGTTGTGGTAGAGAGGAACCTTCAAACTACGCAAAGGTAATAGGACACGGAACCAGAGGTGTAGAGATGGGAGCAGATGGAGTTGGTGGAAAGAAACTCTGAGGGCCCAA
Organism: Pinus taeda; assembly: GCA_000404065.3. NCBI lineage: Eukaryota > Viridiplantae > Streptophyta > Pinopsida > Pinales > Pinaceae > Pinus > Pinus taeda. The sequence goes on from APFE031736555.1 coordinate 6,919, forward strand.
ATGTAAGGGAGATGAATGGAAAGGTACCACATAGGAGGGTATGCCTGAGATATCCGGCGAGGCAGATGATGCAGAGGGTTCCAGGCAAGAGGCGAGGAACTGTAGGGAGCTTGGTGAGGGTGGAGAGTAATCAGAACACGACAAGAAAAAGGAGGCGTCCGGTGAGCCAGTAACCGGCAGAGATGATGAGGGTTGTTCGACTGGCGATGCAAAATTATGTGTCAGAGCATAGGGGTGAGAAAATACAGGAGGCTCGAAAACCCTAGGGTCATTCACCAGTTTCAAGGGACGCTGTAAAGAGATGGTTGAAGAGGTAACTAGAATATGAGGAGGGGAACCGTTTAGATAGGCACCGACTCGAAGGGATCCTCAGTGTAATCTACCATGTCAACCTCCATCTCCCCCAACAGATAGTGGTAGCAGATTTCCAAAAAATTCACAACCACCGACATATGCCCAGACAAAGTGTTGATGAAACTCCAGGTGCCAGAATAACGAATAATTGGAAGTGCTAGCGGAGTGCTACAATCGCAAAGGGAGGTAGCGTTGGGTCTTAGCGACAGTCACGAGCTGAAAGAGCCCTAGACGTGTGTAGTCAAAAGTCTGAGTGTCACGCCCATATCCTGGTTGTAGTCTTTCAACCACACATAGGCAAGTGCGGCACCGCTACCCAATTTCTTTTTAACAATACTCTCGAGTATGGACTATGCCTAACATTCAATAATTAGAATATTTTCAACTTTACTAAGCATTCATCATTCTTTTATACAGCAGAAACATTCATCTTCATCATCCTTCATATAAAAGTAAAACATTAAAATATTTCTTCAAAGGAAGGGGCAACTCCCTAGTTAGAGCTTGCCCAACAATATATAAATATATAATTTTACAAGTATTTATACAACATCTTCCTTTACAAGGCAACCCCAAAATTACCTTGGCAAAACTGCCAAACGTCACTTTCCAACTCGTCTATCGTTTAGCCTCGCCCCAGCTATTGTTCAACCCTACCCAAGTTCTTGTTTAGGGTGGCCCACCCTACCGTGTGGCCTCGCCTAAGTCAACTCGTGTTGCGAGTTGGGCAGTAGCTCCCACCGCATGTTCGCCTTCTGCGCCCAACCTTTGTTTCACCCGGCTCGTCGTGCCCAGCTCTCTGTTTCACAGTGCCCGAAACCCCGTGTCACACTGCCCAGCTCGTGGGCAAGGGTGTCCGCGCATTCGTGCAGCCCACCCGCAACTCGGGTCCAGCTTGCCAGCCCGATTCGCTTGCCTTAATTCTACAGCTCGATTATGTCTTTCGCCTAGTGCTTCAGCCCACTCGTCCACCTGCACCTCGGCCTACGTTTATGCTTGTCTTCCTTGCTTGCCAAGTTAGCTTGGTCTTGCTTGGATGACTTGCGTTGATGCCTTGTCCTCCATGCGTCCCCTGCCCTTATATACGGTTCGTCCATGAATATCGATGGGTCGGCCTGCCTAGGCCAACCATATAACTTGGCCACCAATTATGTCGGTTCACCCATCCTCAAGTCGGCTCGCCCAACTATGGGTCGGCATCACCCAACCGTTCGGTTTTTCGCCCTTCATATAAACTCATCGCAGCTCGTCCAACACTTCATCGGTTTTTGACTTTTTTGGTTTTTCGAACCCCGTGCTAGCTCATCGCAACTCGCCCTCTCGTCGCACGTCATCGCATTTCGTCGCATGTGACTTGGGCACGTTTAATTGACCACCTGACTCGTTGCACCACGACTCGTCACCTTTAACCGAAAGTCATGTCATCTGGCTCGTCACACATCGCCAACTCGTAAGCGTGACACTAAGGGTATAAATCTCAGAGCCATCATCTTTAATAAGTTATTTATGTGGTATGATATTTTTTTAAATAATAAATATGTGTTTTTAATATCAATATGTTTTGTAAAAATATTTTTCTAATCAAAACTTTGTTGGTGAGAATTAATTTATTATCAAAACATTACTCTTTAACAATAAAATTTTAAACAATGTTTTTTTGACCAGAAATAAAAAATAAAATAAAAATTTATCTAACCAAAGTGATGGTCTGGCAATGGCTATCTCTCCTGCAATTCTGATAATTCGTGGACAAAATGGACAAAACTGAAGATTGTGGTGGAGGGTATTCAAGATTGTGAACTTGTAAACCTCTATTCCTCCTCTTTAGATAATCTGAATCGTCGTCCTTGTCCTTGGACTCAGAGTCGATCGAAGATATTGAAGGCCGTGAAATTGTGGAGGATTCAGATTCCCAATCATGGTGGGTGGTGGTGGAATCATTGTCATCAGAGGACTCGGAGTCGATGGACTGTTCCTTGTGAAACATTATTCATCTTCTTTGGAGGAAGACGACTCGGAGTATATGGTAACGGACACGTAAAACACGTTATATAACCAATTTTGAATGATATTTTGCAACAACTTATGTGTAAGATTTTGCGCTTTAATACACTGCTAAGGTTCTTGTGTTTGCATTCTTTTCATCAAAGATCATGAAGGGTGTGAAAGATTGTAAATGGTGTGACATCAAATCTAGTTTTCAATTTAGATGTAATTTTATGGGTGTAATAATTTCTATTAATTTAATTATTTTATGTTTTTATGTTTTTGATAGATATTTAGACCTAGTATTGAAGTTGTAAGTTAAATTTTTAACTATATATAATTTAAAAATAATAATTTAAGTTATTAATTTCTAAATAACTCAAAAAATGGAATGTTGAAATGATGAAATTTTTAGTTTTATTATATTATTTGAATTCTCAAGTTATTGTTATCTTAGTTTTTTGTATTTACTTGTTTTTAATCATAATTTAATATTAATAACTTATTGTTAATGTGATGATTAAAATTATTAAATTCCAAATAACACAAGATTGAAATGATGAAAATTGTTGTTTTATTACATCATTTGAAATTCCAAGTCATTGTCATAGGCATGTTTTTGCATTTAGTTTACTTTTTTACTAAAAATATTTTATTGAAGGGTTAGAGATTGATATTTAAATATTAAAGGTAACCAAGAGTGTTAGGTATACGACCAAAGTCCCACATTGACTAGAAGTGGGGAGGATCATGGGTGTATAAGGATGGACAAATATCTCCATTGGTATGAGGCCTTTTGGGGTAAAGCCCAAAAACAAATCCATGAGGGCTTAGGCCCAAAGTGGACAATATCATACCATTGTAGGGATATGTGGTGTCCAGAGTTCTTACAAGTGGTATCAGAGCCAAGTTTCGAAGTTAGCCAAGTGGATGAATCCTCAGAATGTCGAACGAAAGTGGTGGGCCTCGTTAATATCACGATGGGATCCATGGATGAGCTCAGTTAGACAGGCGGTGTGCTCTAGATTCTTCATGGACGTGTCCTGGTCCCAACACGGTGAAGAGGAGTTGACCTGGGATAGAGCAAGCTCTCGAGGCAGGTGGTGTTCCATGTAAGGCGTGTGCTTCCAATGCATTGGAGCGAAGAATCCTGGTTGGTAGAGAGTGGACGGATGGATAATCGTTTGAGGGGAGGCTCGATGGTCCTTTGTTCGAGGGGAGGATTGTTGGGTATACGACCAAAGTCCCACATGGACTAGAAGTGGGGAGGATCATGGGTATATAAGGATGGACAAATATCTCCATTGGTATGAGGCCTTTTGGGGTAAGTCCAAAAGCAAATCCATGAGGGCTTAGGCCCAAAGTGGACAATATCATTACCATT
>APFE031736563.1:0-13988 GCA_000404065.3 Pinus taeda
TCCAACAAAAATATTAGCCTCTTAATCTGAGCATCAGAACATGGAGTTTGGACCTAGTTGTCCAAATTTAACACATACTCCCCTCAAACACCTGCAAAAGTTGCAACATATTTGAACAAACCTACAACACACTATAGCACATCAGCAACATCCTCATCAAGCTAACACACAGCGACAACAAGTCAATCGTAGTTCCTGCACTAAGTCATGAGCACCAATAGCACATGAGCAACCATCATCCTACATTAAGGTTGACATCAATGCCAACACAATCAGCTCAATGCCAAGACAACCAGCTGCAACCATACTACAAGGAAGGCATCAATGCATCAGTTAGTCTACATAGGGTTTACGTCAATGCCAACATGAGCTAGCTGCCATCATGAACCAATACCAACATCAACTAACTGGAACCATCCACACCATAATGCCAACAATGGTGTGGCAATCAATGCTCTACAATGTTGAAGGCCCATGGCTCTCAACGCTCACCCTACAAGTGGCTTGGATCCCGTATAGGGAGACCAAGTCCAAGATGAAAACCCATCTGCAATCATGTATAAGATCCAATGTGTCTCATCACCTTCAGTACAATAATTCATTAGTATAATTGAGTATATAAGCTTGCTAATCAAGGCCAGAAGTGGGCACTTCATAGTGGCATGCCCTTCCAAATGGGCTTTACACATGTACTAATGTTACCTTTCTCGACAAGAGAGCTAATGAAGGACCCTATTAGGTGGTTGTAGCCTCTAAGGGAGTGATAGGTGATGGTAATAAGTACACCCATCAAATGGTCGGTGTCATGTGAAATAGTGATGGAATGGAGTGGGGGCAGAAGGGAAGGCTCCAAACCATATGCCATGGTACAAGGGTTGCTATAATAAAGGAAGCCCACACCTTGGGTGTATGAATGTAAGAGGGAGCAATCATGGTACATGAGTTACCCCAGCCTTTTTTTTAGGAAGGAGACATTTTGGGATTTCATCTGGACAGAATTCTTCCCTTGAGTCTCCTCTAGGCGTCCATAAATTTTGAACAAATTCCAACTATGGAATTTTGATTAAATTGATGCCCTAGCTATCACACTAAGTGGGAACCCTAGGGGCTATCCTTAAGGGATTTCTTGAAGGTTTGTACTTTAGTAGCGTATCATTCATAGTCTTTTCTTTTGCCTACCTTGACCTTGGATGTGCCTATACATAGTCATATATTTCAACCCTAGGTCTCATGTAGGATCTTTTTCATGGGGTTCTTCTTGGAAAGTCTTTCTAGCTCTCCCAAAGCTCACATATTTATTGAACCTTTCCATTTAATGAGCCATCCTTGCCTCACTTTGAAACGTATTATAGATACATCAATCACAAGTGAGGGACACTAGAACTCCTCCCATTGGTGAAAATCTGAGAAGAGAAGGGGACTTAGGCTGTGGTGACAGTGGGTCTTTGTCCCAAATTGTTGTTGTGCCCTCTAGCTCTAGCCACTAGGCTTGCTAGTTTTTGCAGCAACAGACCCCACCCTACCTAGACACCATTTTTCCTTGTCCCAGCACAGCAATGGAGCAGTTCTGGTTTGGGTCTGAAGATTGACAATTTTTCCTTGTTCTTGCGCAACGATTCTTCTTGAGCAACTCAAATCAGTTTTGGCACAACAAGGTCAAGGTTCTGTATGGATATTTTCGATGATCAACCCATTCTACCCAACGACCAACGAAGGATCTCCCACTTTTATTTAGGGAAAAACCTTGATAAATTATTTGGTGCGAGTTGAGGGTTTGAAGCAACAAAGTGTTGATCCCATCTAAGGAGATTTTGGGCCACAGGCCGTAGGGCAAAGCCGCAGACTCTATTTCTAACAGCAAATTCCTAGTCAAAAGCTACTTAGGTCTATCGAGTTGTGTGACTTCCCAACCAAAGTTCGTGGCTTGTTTTAAGGACCAGCATAGATCCATCTTAAGTACGGATCTAACATGAGCCGAGAGGGATCAAATTTCTTCGCGTGCAAACTTCTTTAGAGTGCAAAATACAATGTGTAATTTTTCATTGCTTAAATTGTATTTTTGATTACTATATATAGTATATATAGGACCAAATAAATGTTTTAACCATACTAATTTATTTTTTTCATGATATAAATTTTTTAAAATATATAATAATACATAATTGCCATTAAAATATTTTACATGACATGTGCATCGAGACATTTTATCAGCTCAAATTAGAATGGTGATATGGACATAAATTAGTTAACATAGATCTTCAAATAGTTTATGTAAATCTCTTGCTGACATATTTTTGAAAAGTATAAGGTTTAAACATCTTACTCAAATATTTTTTACTTCTAATTACTTTGCAGCATAATCATTTTTTTTATTATAGCCAACATTGTTTTTCTATTTAGAGCATAATTATTTTCATTTTAAAGGGGCACATGCCAACTCTCGACGAACAGACAGAGTTAAACATCCCCTCATACTGGGCTGTAGAATGAGACTCTTGGCTCAATAATCTGATGATATGTTTAGGACAGTCAAGGACATAACAAGAAACAGTAAAGTAGCCAGTCTAATACAGTAATTGATAGCAAGCTAGCAAGTTAGTAATTAAATTGGACAGTGCAGTTTAGTACTGGTGTATTTAATTTGGCATCTCAGTACTGTTTATGGGAATTTGATTGGTTGAAAACTCGAATATATTTGCTGTTGAGGGCAGTGAACCCTCACTTCTGGGAATTTGTTGAAGAATCACAATTTCTGTCATCAATAGAGTTTTAATCCACTATGCATCATTGGTTGGATATATTCTTGGCTATATAACTCTAAATCTGTGAGAATTCACTGAAGAGTTGTACTGCATTTTGTATTCATGCCTAAATACTGCTATGAATGGGCCTTACTGTTAATGATTTTTTTCAAAACCCTAACCAGGAAGGAACCCTAAGGGCAAGAAATTACCCTAGGACATTACACTAGAACATGCTCTGTATCCTAAAGGTTTTCATCGAATAGAATTATAAAGCGTACTTCGAAAAATATAGAAGGGCACCGTGCACTTAAAAGGCTACAAAGCCACAAACACCAGTTGGCTCAATGGCTCTGAAAGCCTTCCTAATTCTTTCACCACTATATTTAAATAACGGGTAGTTCCTTGCACTGTAACTATCTGGCCAAATCTCTCAGTGTGGATGAGAGGCAACGTAACCAAAAAGATTGCACTCCTATTACACTGTTTCTTCTACTGCATTTCCTTGTCTCTAAATACATTAGAAGTTGTTCCTCTCAGTGTTCTTTGCACCGAAAGAAACGAGACGCTCTGCAGCCGATACATCAACACTTCTTGTAAAGGGGCATCGAATCTACAATAAATTGGGTGCATTGGATTTGATGGAATGAATACAGACATGAGCACAAATAAAATAGTGAGATAGCTTCACCCTCTGACATCCAATAATTTAAAAAAATTGTATTCTCTATAGATAAATTAAATCCAAAGTAGGAAATGAGTCATGGAGGAAAACACAGACCCTTGAAGATGGAAGACTCTTGAGTTCGGCAATAGCCACCTGCAGTTGCTTCGTCTGAGAGTGAACACATCAAAAGCAAATAATTCAATAACTATCAAACGCAATTATAGCATGATTTCGAAATTAATGTTGTATGGCAAAACAGAAAGCTAAAAAACCTTGAAAGTGAGCTTGCGTTTAGATTCTTCAGTTTCAGTCAAAGGCGCAGAAGACGGGGATGAGGCCGCCATTTGATTCGTACTCGCAGTTGATGTTCCGTTCTGGTTTGGTTTTTGAATGCCTGAACTCCTCAATCGATTATCGTACTATTTATGCGATTTATTTGATTTAAACTAAACCCAATGCCTAAAATCCTCGAACTCCTTGGTGGGTTATTGTACTATTTATAGGATTTATTTCACTTAAACTGTACCAACTGGATTTTATTAATATTATTTTAGATTTATTTTAACCTTCAATTTATCAAGCATGGGATGTTATTAATATTATTTTAGATTTATTTTAATCTTAAGCATTCAAAAAATCATATTATTTCAGATTTATTTTAACTTTGAATTTATCAAGCATTCAAAAGGATCAAATCTATGTAAACTTCCTTTTTAGTGTAAAATGTGGAAAAAAGTTTGCATCTCGAGACATTTGAACTCATTGGGACATCATAAATTTTGGGTTAAGATAGTTCCAGGCTAGTTTCAATAGTGTGTATTGTGAGTCTTTTTTTTCTCTCTTCACTTAGATCCTTGGTAAAAATGCATATATTCTGGTTCTTTATATTACGTTTATTATTTATATAATTTTCTCATATATATATAGTATTCTCATTTTTAATTTATTAAAACCTGGATTTAATCTTATGAGAATATTTTTAGTAGTCATGAGGATGGAGGGTTTAGATATATCTCAAAAACAATTATAATTTTTTTGCACTCTCCTGTCCTCCTCTTCTTCTTTGTCTTACAGGTTGTTCAATAGGTACTCCTCTTCTTCTTTGTCTTACAGGTTGTTCAATAGGTCCAGCACCTGGCCACTAGGCTTACAGTGTCCTCTGCGAGGGTTTCTTGTTTTTAGCTCCAAAAATTGGTTGGTTAAATTATTATCTAGAGGAACCAGCCCCCTCGTTAGATGGTGTCTCTTGTAATGTTTTTCTTCTTATCGTTGGACAATGCAATATATGCTAGTTTGTTCTTGAATTGCTGAGTAATTGTATCCTTATGTGGTGAATGAACGTTGCATCCATAAATGGACTCGGGAAAAAACAACAGGTATGCCTAAAATCCACTCCATAACCGCAAATATAGGTGAACATACATGCGAATGTTTTTCCTTTGGTTCTGATAATCGCTTTCTGGTTTAAAGTACTTTACACTTCCATATCCCGTTTTGTTTTGGGGCCATTAAAAATACTTTCTCTACTATTTTTCTTGTTGGCTTTCCAACCCACATCCCATTTCGCAAAGTTCAATATGGCTTCAAATTACAGAAATTATTGTCATCTCTCGACCTTGCATTGATTTTAGGTTTCGAATATGCAATTTCTGGATTAATTGTATGGGATGTTATTGTTGTTGTTGTGTTGTTTAAATCCTTCAAACTTCATAGCTTTAAATCTGGAAAATTTGGAATTTCTCAAAATACGCTCTCTGAATTGTTTTAGTTTCTGGGGGTTTCCATAAACCACAGTTCAGTTTCTAAGTTCATGTTCATTATCTGCTCATGTCCTTTTTCTGGTATAGTCTCCACCAACACTCCCTGTGAATTTGGCATATGAACTAGTGGCTTTACAGGGACCAATTTCCTCACAGTTTCTTTCTTATCTGCTCCTGGTTTTTTCAGTTCTCGGAACACCGCTCTCTAGTGGTCATCGGTACTTTCTAGCATATTAGGTGGAGCACGTGTCTACGGACACCTCACCTCATAAAAGCAAACGCGTCACATGTACACTTTCCCATGTAAACTCTAACCTCACTTCATTCCATATCCAGTCGATATTCTTTCTGTCAGTACACATTCCTTGTTTCCTGATCTGGTTGTCCAAGTGACGATGTCTTTTTCCTGCGGTGTGCGAACATTAATCCCTCACACGCCCCCTATCTCCTCGATTATGCTAATTGTCATTCCCAACATAATCTGAGATATAACTCGGATCATTCACACTGGTTCGCTTTAATATCTGGCTTGTCGCCTTTTCCTCCCTGTCAGACTTTCACTTTCATCTCCATACGCCACCCCTCCCTCACTTTTCCACCCTAGATGGACGTAGACTCTGACGTGTCTGCCAACACGACTCTTATACGAGCCACCATGGAAGCAGAATCACTTCACATGGATGGTATTGTTCTCGATGTCCACAACAGCCCACTTTCATTGGATGCATGGCGTACTACACTCAAGGATGACCAGGTGCCAGTTGTCGATCTATCGCCTCATTCATTGCAAGGTGGCGGACATGCATTTCATGAACATCATCACAAGCATCGGCCTATAAAACCACTCCACCACCTCCGGCTCTGGCTTTAGACAGTGCCACCTTGGTCGACCGCATTAACAGTTTACAGAAGCGTGCTCTTGTTGGCCAATGGTATTTCCCGGCAATGGAGGACTCTAAGATGCGGAATTGGTTAGGGAAGAAATGGAAAATTATGCTCGGATACCTACCTACTATGGTCAGATTAATGAAAGGTTGGTACAACTTTCACTTTCTCAATTAAGAGGACTTAAAGAAAATCAAGACCATTCCATGGGTTCATGGAAAAAGCTTCCTGGCCCTGAATAATTGATATATAGTATATAATCCCCTGCACAATACGCTTATCAATAAATTGATCTAGGTAAAATTACCAGGCCTACCTATCGAACTATGGACCAAACAGGCTCTAATGGACATAGGAAACACCATTGGAAAATTTGTCTATGTGGACCCAAGATGCCTTGGTGCACAAGACAAGAGAGTCACTTGGATTCTCATCGAAAAAGAATATTGTGGGGGATTTCCTGATCACATCAAACTGCACTGGGAGGATATTAATCTACATCAAAGGCTGGATTACTGAGGGATTCCCTTTCGTTGCTCTTTTTGTCACCGAGCAGGGCACCTGCATGAGCAATGTCCTCTTCGACCTGGAGGTTGCCTACATGGACGGAAATGCTACAACAGGTCCACGTTGTCCAACTTAAATAGGGAACGTCCAAGCCTGAAGGGTCAATGGGTTGCGTCACATAATCAGAATATGCCTCATCTAGGTATGCCTCGAAAAAAAATCTCTTTTCACCCACTTGCTTTTGGATCTCTTGTATCATCTCCAATCTTCGTTCTGTCCTCCCCGAATATCTCTGATAAGTTGGACTTTCCATTACCTGGTAGTCCTACACATTTTAATTGCCTCCCTCCACTGGAACCTACCCCCTGTCAGGAATTACCAGCTCCTTTTCCACTTCCACACCCCTATCATGACATACCATCCACTTCGCATGTCTCATATGTACCCTCTCCAATACCTCCCCGACGTCAACCCAAGGACAATGGCCCCTGTCTTAGTTGCACCCTCCTAACTCACCTATTGCCTCCCCTACAAATTCTGTCGAAAGTGACCTGGACTTCCTTTTACAAAGAAAGACACTAGACCTACATTCTCTCACTATCCATAAACCTAGAGAATCTACCTCCCCACACATCAGCCCTACCTCGGTGGGTAACATTACTGTTTGTCAGAAGTAGAAGTGAGGTAGCCGACATTTCCGGTGATGGACTAAGAAAAACCCATTCGCCTCCCCAATGGACCGTTTCCTAGTTGATGTTCCAATTGCAAACATTTCTCGCTCAAGGACCCTTAGAGCACGACAGCTCGATAATCATCTCACATGACTTACATCATATCCCTAAACATCTGGGATCTGGGGGCTGTCCCAAAAATTTTAACTCTCAAAAACCTGTTATCCTCTCTTCATCCATATATCATTCTCATCCAAGAATCTATGCATAGTGTCTCACAAGCTATTCTATACTTTCGGAAAATGTTTCTGAACTAGTACATTTCTGCAACTGCCGCTTCAGACCTCTCTAGGGGTTTGGTGGCCTTATGGGACCTTGCTTTGGTTGCTATAAGGGAATTTCGGTGTTTTGCGGGTATTCTGCTGGAAGCCAGCTTTCGCAGAATACTTGGCCATGTTCACATTCTCAATGTTTATGCTCCCTACAAAGACAGATTCGTTTTTTGGGATCGTCTTTTCTCCTCTGGAATGATGGAATTGGTTTCTCCTATCATTGCAGGTGACCTAAATTGTACCATAAGTCGTGATGAAGCATGGGGCCGCTGCAGAAAAATTGACCCATTAGCAGGATTGATTCAAGATGCCATCCTCTTGCATAAATTTGTGGACATATGCCTGGCAAAAATTGTTCCAACATGGGATAATGGTCATACTGGCATGGCATATGTGGCCAAGAGACTGGATTGCTTCCTAATCCATGAACAGTTGTTAGAGCGACTTGGGGATGTACGCGCTAAAACCATCAGTAATTTCATTTCTGACCACAAGCCTATCTCACTTCAATGGAGAAAAATAGGCATTCGTATGGGCATCCCTTTCAAATTCAACCGATCCTGGTTGGAAGATTCGGATTTTAATAAGCTAGTTCTAGAGACCTGGGGTCGACAAACTCTTCCTGGCACTTCCCCCATGATTAATCTCCTTGACAAATTGGACTCCCTTCATGGGAATGTCAAGCACTGGCAGAAATAGAAGTACAAGGATCTCAAGAAAGAACTTATTGATATACAAAATGAAATGGACCTGATTTTGCCTAAAATGTCCTCCCACTGTCTTCCTGCGAAGATTTGGCTCTGCATTCATACACTTGAACTTCGTACGAAGAACCTTCTTTCTATTTAGGAATCTACTTGGCAATTGAAAAGCAAGGTGACCTGGATAAAGGATGGAGATCGTAATACCAGATTCTTTCACCGTTATGCAAATCATTGCCTCAACATAAACTCCATCTAGGAGATTATGGATGAGGACGGTCAAACTTATCAATCACAAGAAGGAATTTGTAATGATGTTGTACATTACTATCAAAAGGCATATGACAGGAACGACAATATAATGGCTGAGGGTCTAATTTGGGGGATAGAGCCTTATCCGACTATGTACAAGGACAAACAAAATGATGATTTCTACAAGGAAGTCACGGAGGAAGAACTACTGAATGTGCTAAAATCTTTTAAGAGTGATAAAAGTTCGGGTCTTGATGGATGGACGATAGAACTCTTTACATATTTCCTTTGAACTTCTTAAAAAGATTTACTGGGCATGGTGGAAGAATCCAAGACCACGGGCTTTATACATCAACATATCACCTCTACATACATCGCCCTCGTTCCAAAGAACAACAATGCAAACAGTTTCTCGGAGTTCAGGCCTATATCCCTGTGCAACATTATAGACAAAATCATTTCAAAGACTATTACAGGCAGAATGCACAATACTCTTTTGCGCTATATCTCACCAGAGCAACATGGCTTTCTCCAGAATAGGCTCATCCATGATGTTGTTGCAAATACACAGGAGAGTATGCACACAATTCACACCAAGAATCTAAATGCGGCTATTTTTCAAATTGACTTGAGGAAGGCATATGATTGCCTGGATTGGGGCTTCGTTAGGTGTGCCCTTATCAAAATTGGACTAAGACCTAGATGTATAGATTGGATAATGGCATGTGTGGACAATGTAAATTATGTTGTCATAATAAATGGTTATCCAACAAAATTTTTCCAGGCTGCTAGAGGTTTGCGTCAGGGATGCCCACTCTCCCCCCTTCTCTTCATTCTGGCGATGGATAGCCTAAGTCTACACATAAAAAGAGTGGTTTTGGAGGAACAGTTCCGGCCACTAAAGATGGGAAGCAACATCGACATCTCACATAGTCTTTTTGTTGATGATATCATTATCCTGGGTATGCTCTGTCGCTTTTCCTAGTTATGTCTCTTTAATATCTTCGACAAATTCGCAAATGCTTCAGGATTGCACATGAATAATAACAAATTTGTCTTATATCATGGAAATTGCGACATGGAGGTCATCACATATATAGAAGGTTTATTTGGCATCAAGGTAATGTCAATACAAAAAGGAATGAAATACCTAGGATATTGCATCAAACCCTGCTGCTACAAAATTGTTGATTAGCAATGGTTTATTGATTGTTTTTTCAAAAGGATATATGGGTGGGAGTTCAGATGCGTTTCATTGAGGGGGCGAGTTGTTCTCACCCAAGCAGTATTAGCTCAGATGGGGGTTTATTGGGCTCATCTATACCTCATCCCTGCATCCATTGTAAATAAACTAAACCGCTTAATAGCAAACTTCATCTGGGGGGGAACCATGAAAGGAAAAAAAATCATTTGACCAAACTATCCAACAATGCTTTCCCCAAGGATATGGGTGGATTGGGTATTATGGACCTTCGTAGATTTTGTGGAACACTGTTGATGAAATCTCTTTAGAGGGGTTTATTTGGAGATGGTACTTGGAGTAAAATCATGCAGCATAAGTACCTCAAAGATAAAGAATTCGGGTTTTGGTACAGAAAGGGCACCATTGGCATCAAATAGGGATCTGTTATCTGGCAAAGCTTTTGGAAAATGGAAAAAAAAATTCTTTCAACAACTTGCATGGAAATTTCAAACAAGAAACTGTATCCTCATTGGTATCGACCCAATCCTTGGAGCTGGGGACGAATGCTCCATCTCCTGCGAACATCAAATTTCACCTAAATGGACAAGGCATTTATTTTTGGGGTCAAGCCATAAATGATTGGCAAGGTCCACTTCCCATTTGGAAAGAAGCTCACACTCTCGATTTTAATGGTCATATGGCTCTGGAATGGAACAAGATTATTGTTGCTATCAAACACATTGGTATTTTCCACACAGGATCCTGGGACTCTATCACTTGGAAAGGAAAGATGGCAGCTGACAATATCATTATAGCCAATACATAGTCTATTCTTTCCAGGATGTCATCTAGCCAAGCGGAACACCAATTCCTTTTTGCCTTTTGAAAAACAAAAATTCCAAATAAAATCATCATTTAATCATGGCTGGTCTTCCACAATAAGAATCTGATCTGGGAGAACCTACAGAAAAGGTAATGGCATGGGTCGGGTATGTGCTCTATTTGTAAAAGAGACACTGAAAACAACAATCATATTTTTCTACATTGTCTACATATTGTTCAGGTATGGAAGAAGTTGTCTAATATTTTTGGTTTCCAGTATATCCAACATTCTTCCATCAAGGACTCCCTAAAATGGTGGAGCACTCAGAAGTCCTCCTGGAGATCCATTTCACTATTTCTCATATGGGCCATCTGGAACTGGCAAAACAGGTATCTTTTTTCAGAACTCATTGGATGATTTCTATCTGGGTATTGATAGAATCATATCTAATTTCTCTATTTACTCTTCACAACCCACTCGTCCCTGCAACAGCCCACACATGCACATCAATACACAGTTTCTGTATCCGATGGGATTTTTTAGCGGGGCAGCACAAAGAAGTTCTTGCACATGTGATGTTTGGATTGTTATATCAGCTGAACTATCCTATAGGACCTTTTGGAATGGAGGTCGTGATACCAACACCAAGGCAGAATCAATAGCACTATGGGGCCTCTTATGGTTCAACAGTTTTCTTAATATTCCTTATTTGCACATATATGGAGACTCGAAGATCATTATTGACCAAGTCTTGGGAAAAGCCTCCATTAACACTTCTATGCTACAAGGATGGCTGGAGCAGATCGATTTCCTTTGGCAACTTCATGAAGGATCCACAATCCAGCATATTGACAGGAACCAAAACAAGGAAGCAAATAGATTATCAACAAAAGGATTGTTGGGAATGACAGGTAAATAGTATTTGGAGATCACCTGGGAGCACAAAACATATGATATGGGGGACTTCCTATTTCCGGGTTAAATCTGAACCACCCTCTTATTTCTGCAAATTTTGTATATGTCACTTTTTGACTTGTTGTTTTGAACATTATCTGCATATTGTTTAACATGATGGGGTGCTCCTCCTCTAACCCTGAATATTATAGAATATATGCACCTAGGTTGCTATGATCTCCTTTGTTGGATTATGTATGTTTCAGTCTTATAGCTCACTTTTTTTCTCTTATGAAATGAGGAGAATTAAGTTTCCAAATCATCCTGTGAATGATATGTATGTCAATTATTTGGTATATTTTCCTCAGATAATATAACATACAACTTTTTTCTTCTTGAAAAAAAGAGTAATAGAATAATCAAAAGTCTATATCCATAACATAATAATCAAAAGCCTAGATGGACCATGGTATTCGTCCATGGTATTTTGATTTTCTTCCCTCCTCTCTCTCCCTCCCTCCCTTTGTCTATCTTTATCTTCTCATTAGTGCAAAACTTGAGGTAAGGTTTGCACCTTGAGAGATTTGATCCCTCTCGGTGCTTGATAGATCGGAGTTAAGATGGATCTAGGCTAGTTTCAGTCATGTGCAGCGATAAAAAGATATGTTGAAAACATAAATAATTTGTCATTTCTTCTAGATTTCTCTTTGTTGTGCATTTTCTTCTATTCTTTGTAGTGTCTTCCTTTATCGATATGCTTTTTGATATTCTATTTGATGTTTTCTTCTTCTTCTTCTTTTTTGTGCACTCGTTATTTTTAGTTCCTTTTTGTGTTCATCGTGTTCTTTAGTTGTCATTTCCAATGTTTTTCTATGTTCTTCATGCTCCTTGATTGTCATTTCCTCTCGTTTTTTTCTATTGATTTCCTATTTGTTGTGCATCTTCTTTTATTCTTTGTTGTTTACTTCTTTCTCTATATGCTCTTTGATGTTGTCTATGACGTTCTTTTCTCCCTTCTTCTTCTTGTACACTTGCCATTTCTAATGCCTTTATTTGGTCTTCATGCTCTTCATTTGTCATATCTTCTAGATTTTTTTGTTGATTTTCTCTTTGTTGTGCACTTTATTCTATTCATTGTTGTGCCTTTCTTTCTTTATATGCTCTTTGATGTTGTTTATGACGTTCTCTTCTCTCTTCTTCTTCTTGTACACTTGTCATTTCTAATGGCTTTATTTGGTCTTCATGCTCTTCATTTGTCATATCCTCTAGATTTTTTTGTTGATTTTCTCTTTGTTGTGCATTTTCTTCTATTCTTTGTTGTGTCTTTCTTTGTCTATATGCTATTCGATGTTGTCTATGACATTATCTTCTCTCTTCTTCTTCTTGTACACTTGTCATTTCTAGTGTCTTTATTTGGTCTTCATACTCTCCATTTGTCATATCATCTAGATTCTTTTGTTGATTTTTTCTATGTTGTGCATTTTCTTCTATTCTTTGTTGAGTCTTTATTTCTCAATATGCTCTTGGATGTTGTTTATGACATTATCTTCTCTCTTCTTCTTCTTGCATTGACTTGTCATTATTCTTTGTTATGTCCTTCTTTGTCGATATGCTCTTTGATATTCTCTTTGATGTTCTCTTTTCTCTTCTTCTTCTTGTGCGGTTGCCCTTTTTGGTGATTTTCTTTGACTTGTTCTTCATATTCTTCAGCTGTCATTGCTTGTGTCTTTCTTTGTTCATATATTCCTTGATATTCTGTTTGATATGTTTGATTATTTTCTCTTTGTTCTTCATTTTTCTTTTTTTCTTCTATCTTCTCTTTGTTCATCATATATTTCTTCCAAATTTTCCATTTGTCATTGTTGTTGTTGCCTAAAATGTTCACGTATTTGTCTTCTTATATCATCAACATGCACATTATCCATCCCGTTTTTATGAGAGGATATGGTAAAGTCAATTATTGTAACGTAGAAATCAATGTATTGTCACAAATAATTATTTCTTTAATATCCACTAAAATCAATGCTTAAATTCTTGCATTTAATTAGGAAACAACATAGTGCTGAAATCAATGCATTTAATTAAGATGATAAATATTTCTAAAAGATTTAGAAATCATCATAACACTAAAATCAATGCATTTAATTTAGATGTTAAATATTTTTGAAAGATTTAGAAACATAATGTTGAAATCAATGCATTTAATTTAGGTGTTAAATATTTCTAAAATATTTAGAAAACAACATAATGTTGAAATCAATGCAGTGAATTTAGATGTGTAGTGCCCACCCTAGTTTCCTGACTCTGATATGACATTATCTTGCATACTTTAGTCTATGAGTAACTCAGGCTGAGGATCCAGAAACGTGACTCTATTATCAGCGAGTGTGATGGTTATGTATGTTCTCTATTAATATTATGATTACGATATAATTAATGGTTGTGTATTCTCTATTGATATCATGATGGTGATAGTAGTAAAGGATAGACATGTTGCTATTGATGTTATGATGATGATAGCCTTGATCTTATGTATGGTTCCATTAAGTTTATGATGATGCTAGCCATGATG
>APFE031736570.1:4551-28959 GCA_000404065.3 Pinus taeda
TTTTCAGCACATGGCTTGTTATCAGTTTTGTGAGAGGCTGTCACACATTCAGCATCACAGAGAGTTGGCCCGGTTGTTTGTCCTACATCTCCATGATAGGCAGGTCACCCTTGCAAGGATGAATTTTTTATTTTCTCCAGAGGCTATCACAGAGGCTACTGGGATACCTAATGTGGGTGAGGTGTGGCTGAAGCGCAAGTGGCTGGACCTAGTATACTACGAGCCATATGTCAGGTCTACCTATGTGCATAACTTGTCAAGGAACTTTCCTATCAAGTTCCTCCGAGCAGAGTATATAGATATCATGAGACTCATTATGCACTACCTCACATGCGAGGGGAGATTCTCACGAGTATTTTCTTGTCATATCCGCATGATGATGCACTTCACCAGAGTGAGGATGATGAACATCTCAGCATACTTATTTCACGACACTCAGAGGATGGCCACTATCTTTCGGAGACAGACCCCAGCACAGCAGCTTCGGAGCCTATGCCATCATGGTCTTATTCAGCTAATAGTTTCCCATCAGCTGAGCCAACAGGGCATTCCTTGGGAAGATTTCATCTCCCGACATTTTTTCACACAGCCACATCCAGGGCCGGAGGCAGCTCACGAGGAGGGAGGGTCATCACATCAGCCTGAGACCAGCATTCCTAGACACATGGCTTCTTCTCCTCGGGTCACATATCAGAGAGGTCATAGGACCTTATTTGCAGTAGCTCGACGAGTACTTTCTCCACAGCAGGTGGAAGGGGTCTCGTCATCATCTTTAGAGCAGCGAGCGTTATCTCCACACTAGGTGGAAGGGGCCTCGCTTTCTTCATCGGCACAGGCAGTACAAGAGGGCAAGCAGCCCATGATTGAGGATGAGGCAGTTGGCGAGGCACATGATGATTTCACTGGTCGTGATGCCCGCTCTCCCCCTTCAAATTTTTATGAGATTATCAGGCAAAGAGAGGAGGAGAACCTCGTGTTGCAGCAAAAGCTCCAAATGGATCAATGGACCATCACTTATTAGAAGAAGAAAAAGAACTTGATGAGCTATGGAGGATCCGCAGTGATCGAACTTTGAACCGTAGGAGGCCTGGTGACCCATTGCCTGCTGATCGGGAGTCCATGCTTATCAGTGTGAATGCACATTTGGAGAGATTGTTGGAAAAGGCAAATCGTGATAAAGAGATGCTACACAACATGAAAACACACTATTGGGCAAGATTGCATGTTTGCAAGGCTAGAATGAAAATTCTCCAACAAAAGCTGTCAAAGGCCCGGAAGAAGAAGAAAAGGACAAATCCACTCTCCATCTTGGCTGAGGCATCCCTCACTCATCATGGTACTGATCAGCCTTGATCTAGCATCAACATCTGAAAATTTTGAGAATTTTGGAGCATTTTGCAAATTTTTGGTAAAATTACAGGTTTTTCCCGTGGAATGGTCTCACCCCAGGTGAGACCATTTTGGAGGACTGCTCGGAATTTTGAAAACTTGTCATTTTTGGAAAGGGCATGCAAAGAGAAAAATTACCAATACTCGGGAGAAGCATAATTTTGAGATTTGAGCCTCCAAAAGCTCAAAATACATCAAAAAAATGACTTTCTGCCCACTTTTTGAGTTGCAGAAAGTGACCTTGGGAGAAATGGTTTTTGAGGGGGCAAAACAACTCCAAATTCAGAAATTCCACTTGGGATGGAAAGTAGACAGGCCAAGCTTTCCAATGAGCTATCTTGCACTTGATTTGGACCAGTGGAACCCACTCAAAGGTTGCTGCAAAGGTGCGCGGATGTGAGAGCCAGGGGGCGCGGATGTGAGAGCTAACTTTGCCAAAATTGACTTTTTTGGTGAAAAAACACTGTTTTGACTATGGTTGATTATTTTTACTTGTAGATGATGGATAAATTTAATATTTCATGGCACTTTGATATATTTTATCTCTTTTTACTCTTCTAGAAGCTTCCTTGATGTAAAAAGTGAATAATTAATGCATGGATAGTTTGCTAAGTTTTAGAGGCAAGTTGTTTGACTGCTTATTATCTAGTGCTTAGTTTGGAATTAGTTAAAACTGCTCCTAGGAAGCTGAGCTCGACCCCTAGAGGTGGGGAAAGGAGTTAGATGTTCTATATTATGCCTCTCTTTCTCATTTTCATGGTTGGACTCTTGTGGGAGAAGCTTTATTGTATATTGTACATCTATCTTTGCAATTTAAAGGAAGAAGGCCAGGGTTTTGCAGACATCCTTGTGGATTCTTGTGGATTGTAGTGTTGATGGTGTGTTCTCTACATGTTATTGTAAGTTTGTTTATGTATTCTACATCTCTCTTTTGCTTCTATTGGAACAGATGAAGTGGTAAAGTTTGAATACATGCTTTGACATGCTCAGCTTTTTAGTTTGTTCAAAATTTATGTTTTCTGCTATCTAGAGAGGATTAAAATGGTTGTTTGCCCTCTTTAGCTCCTTCTCTATCATCCCTGATCATCCATCTCAGATTAAGGCATCAGCGCTCACTCCTACCTTGCCCCAAAGATCCCCCCTGCAAAAACTGTGCTCAATCCCCGCACCCTGAATTGCACTCCCTCCAATTGCCACCAAAAACCCAAAAATCTTTAAATCAACCCCCTTATCAATTTACTAGCCTAATATCTTTGATCCTAATTGGTCAGCTTATCATATTGAAAGATCTACCGAATCTGACCCGAGAGAGCCTTCTCATACCTCGTAGGGCTAGCTACGAGGTGAAATGGTTTGATGTAGCCTTGAGAGTTTGTCTATCTCAGCCTAGGTGAATTCCAAGCGCTAACAGACTCAACACACTTTGCCATGCAGAGGTGAAGCTTTGACACACCATGAGGAAATCCATTACTTAGCAGCACTACAGCTCGACATGCACACCAACAGCAACACGAACATACCATCACTGTCATGTCGAGTCATGTTGTCCACATCTCTATTGTGGGCCATACTATCTATCAATGTAATGTAACGTGGAAGTCCAAGAGACCCACTTGTTGTACAAAGAGTCATGTAAAGTCAAAGAGTCTTGGAAGTCAAACAATCATGAGGGTAGTCAAACAACCACAAGGGTTAGTTTCACCCTTGGCTATAAATACACCCTAATTTGTACATGCAAAGGGCTTTTTCACCTCAACTCCTCCCACATAGCTAAGAGAGTCTATAATATTTTCTTTGAGGAGTAAGCAGTAGCTCCAATGCCCCACTCACGGGGTTAGTGATATATGGTGTAACGATGTGTCTTGAAACTTTCACTTAATTCAGAAGCCTGATAACAGGCTAGCATGTTTTCACACATGTATTGTATATGTTGTAAGACTAAACTTAAACACTTGTGATAAATGGTGCTTTAACTTAAGTTTCACACTTGAACTATTTCACTTGTTGTAATACATAATGTATTAATGAAAATGTGTTGTATATGCTATTAACGTTGTCTAACCCATGGTGGCTGCCTCCCTAGACATCAAATAGATATTTCACATAAAACTTGTTATAACAACCGTTGCACCCATGCAGACTCATCTATTGAGTGTTTTACATGTTATCTTCCCTTGAGTATTGTGTCTTCCACATCCATGTGGATTGTTCCTCTGGAATATGTAAACATCCTGTTGTGTTATGTGTTCCTAGCAGAGTTGGGACTTACTCGCAACCAACTTAGGACTCACTCTCACCATCTCCCTCTACAGTGAAAGAAGCACTAACACAAGTAACACGTACAATCACCAGCCATGCAATCATCACTTTTCAAAGACAAGGAAGAACACTCTCTTGTGCTAAAAAGCAAGAGTTAAGGAAAATCTCTAAGATAATGGCAACTGGGCCATCATACTGGATGGGACTCCCACACCAAATGATGTGAGGTCTAGTTGGGAATTTAAACTGAGGTGATTGCCTGAATGTTGGCGTGTCCAACACAGTCAACATTTCTAGCGCTAGGAGGGTAGCCTGTTGTATATGGTTGAACATCCTCTCACACTCATTCGTCAACCATCTGGTCAAGGTAGTAACTTGCACTCCATCTCACCTACGCACAACTTTGTAGTTGGTTACTCCTCACCTCCCAGGACTGAGCATGAGATTCTGTATCATCACCTTCACTCCGTCCATCGCATCACTCGACAGTTCACAAAAAACGTTGGACTGATCCTAGGCATACAACATCTTTCATACACATCAAGGAAGCCAAAAGCCACTCCTACGGGATTTGTTGTATCGTCGGTGAAAGAAACAATCCTTGCCACACTTGAATGTCTAGCATAAGCTATTGAAGATGGAGAGAACCTCCAGTCTTCCTGCAAGGTGAACAAGACACTCTTGTGATCTTGGGATCAGAATCCATTTCAGGAGGCAAAGGGGAAGGCAACAAAGGAGTTGGAGGTGGAGACGAACCAACGGAATCAAAGCCAGAAACATCAGATTCTGAAAGAGAGGAGGACAACGAAGAAGAAGAAGGGATGGATGACCCAAATTTGGAATGGATGACTCAGGGACCATTATCTCTCCTCGTTGTTCTGAACAAGATGCCAAATCGAGCGGAGAGAATGGACCTCAAGTTTGGCCCTAATAGCATGGTGAAGGTAGAATATCACTTGGACAAGTTCTACCTATAGATGCATACCCTTGAGGTACAGTATGATGACGCAACATGTAGATTGTTTCCATGTACCTTGGAAGGTTGTGCAGTTGCATGGTATCACAACATCCCACCAAAATCTATACAAAACTGGGGTGCATTCAAATGCATGTTGCTTGAAAATTTTGCTGGTGACAAGACTCCAGCAATGCTACTAAAAGAATTGGGAAGCCTGAAGATGGAGGGAAAAGAAAAGGTGAAGGACTTCGATTGGAGGTTTACAGGCATATCGAACAAGTTTGCAGCACACACTAAACCTCATGACTGCATCACTATTGATTACTATGCATCCCCACTGTCGACCAACATTGCGTAGTTCATTAAGCGAGCTATGAAGCCAACACTCTTAGAAGACTGTAAAGAGATTATTGATGTTGAGAAAGACTTGTGAGCAATTGGAGTCATCAAGGATGACGAATCAACAAAGGACTCCAAAGATGTGAGCGGGAAGTCCCAAGTGAGGGCAAGCAGGGATAGAGACAAGGAAGCAACTGATATTGATACCCTCACTCATCTGGTCAAGAAATTGACTAGGAAAGTGTCCAAGCTCAAACAATGGAAAACATACACATTTGCAAGTAGCCATCTGCCTAGGGAGAGACAAGTAAGAAACTCATCAAGTAGCAATCAACCGACTCCAAAAACTGTGCAGAGCTCTATCTTCCAAGTTGAATAGTGTGAAGATCCTATGTTCTATTCATTCCATGAAGAACATCACCCCCAGAACTCGTGTTCTGAGTGGAAGCAATTCACGAGCTCTATACGCAGTCATACTTTCAGTGCAGAAAATAGTATGTAGGAGCAGTCAGAAGACACTCATGGTGATGAAGAGGTTGCACTTAATGAACCATCAATTTCTGGGCATGTGGTGACTGCATATCAGTTCTCACAAGCAAGGTCGAATATGAACACCCAGAAGTAGCCCCAAAATAAAAATGATTGATACAATCTCAGGAGTAAAGGGGCCACCCTTACACTTGGGGAAGCACAAGAAAAGATGAGACTGTTGTTGAGGAAGGCTGATCCACCAGCTGTCCCAAAGTAGACAGCATATAACAAGTCTGGGAAGATAGTGGTGGACAGAAGTACATCCATGAGAAATAAGCTGCAAAACACTTTGTCAGATGACACGAACATCCGTTCTACCCTGGACACCTCGGTGAGTCTACCAAGTCTGGAATACAACATTGTAAATGACATGAAGAAAAATTAAGCGAACATCATTTTGTTCGAGCTAGCTAAGATCCAGAGTCAACAAGACATTCTATTGCACACATTGGAACAAACTACAACAGACAACGCAGCCTCTACTAGTAAGGAAGCAAGTACAGCTCCCAAATCACTTTCCATTGTGCTGAACACGCTTGGATAGAAGAACCGAACTCTGGTTACCCTCCATTCTTGCTATCATTCAAAATATTTAACTGCAATGTTGACAACTACTTGGTTGATTCCAGTGTAGTAGCCAACGTCATGCCTCTCTCCATTATGAATAAGATCAGTTCACAGTTGCATGAGACATCCATGCAAATCATACAACTTGATCGAACATCGGTACCAGCCATTGGTGAATTATGAGACATGATCATATGACTATCTCGACGGCCCAATCCACCAATGCATCAACGTAGTGGTTGTGGACATACTGAAAGCATATGGTCTACTACTCAACAAAGATTGGTCCAGCAAGCTACATGAATATTTTTCTACATACTAGTCCCACATGTGGCTTCCATACAAGGGAAAATGCAACCAAATCTGGGTATTGTGTGAGAAGTATATGAAGCACAATGTTCCCCCCTTAATGGTGAGAATGAACTGTTGTCCTTCGCAGAACTCATGTTTGGCAACTAACTCCTAGAAACAATATTGGCATGCTATCCCACACGACCAACTCCAACTCCACCAGATACGCAGTTGGGACTCCCTCCTTGCCCAGCTCATGGTGATGAAACTTTTACAGTACATTGTACCAATAATAGTGGTAGTAACAGCAACAATAGTAACAATAGTACTAGCACATCAAGTGGTTTCTGTACATACAATTTGTGTACCATGTACTTTTACGGATCAAAGATGTAGAATGGCTCAGGAGTCAGATGTGTCTTGATCGACCCTTACAGTAGGAAGCAAATGGTTTCGAGTCACTTGGAGTTTGAGTGCAGGAATAACGTTGCTATGTATGAAGTACTTGTGTTAATCTTGCAAAAGCCCAT
The DNA here is from genome assembly GCA_000404065.3 of Pinus taeda. Classification (NCBI taxonomy): domain Eukaryota; kingdom Viridiplantae; phylum Streptophyta; class Pinopsida; order Pinales; family Pinaceae; genus Pinus; species Pinus taeda. Next base: position 11,416 of record APFE031736570.1, read on the forward strand.
CAGCCTCAACATCGTCATGCTCAAAGTGGTAGGTGATTTAGAGACAGTGGTATGGTAGGTACGTATCACAATTCACTATTTGTCGCCGCATCTCAAAAGTTACTAGCAAGAGGTATGGCGACTAATCTCAAACCTCCAAGCATTTAACATCATTTTTGTATGGTGTATGTGTAATGCAGTTGCCAATGCTTTGGCAAATGCATCTTCGAAAATGTCATCAATTAGGGGTATATTTACTATTGAAATTTTGTACAAACCATTTATCCCCGATAGCATAACTATTTATGTGTGTTTAATGATTATCAATAGATACTGCTTTTCATGACAAATGTTGATGTCTTCAAATATGCAGCGATAGATGATGATGAGCATGAGCGCTCTCTGCGAGTAGAAGCTGGTGACAAGAAATGCCACCTTATCACGAAAGGGATGGCAATGTTGGAAAAACTTTAAGACTTTCAAGAATGTTTTCAAGGGATTAGGAATAGCAAGATCCACAGCTCCACCATGAGGCACGAAATGATAAACCTGGGAACATAATAAGATCCAAAGTTTGTTAATCTTGGTACATGTTACACATAGCAAGAGCAGCAGGCCTTTGTCTGCTTATTCAAACAGTACCGAGATGTATTCACATGGATGTATGATGATTTAAAAACTTATGACACGCAGATCATCCAACACACTATCCCGATCAAAGAAGGGGTCAATCCATATCATCAGAAGCTGATGAAAGTACGTCTGTCACTGTAAGCCCTCATATAGAAGGAGATTACAAAGCTGTTGGATGCATGGATCATATAAAAAGTTCGTAATTCCACATGGGTTTCAAATCTTATACCTGTACGTAAGAAGTTTGGGGAGATCTACTTATATGTCAATTTCCGGAACATAAACCCCACCTTGGACAAAGACAACTAGCCCATGTCATCTATGGAACACATTTTGCAAATAGTATCTGGGGCACAAATGTTTTCCCTTCTTCATAGTTTCTTAGGACACAACCATGTTCTGGTAGCAAAACCTGATAGACTTAAAACTACTTTCCATACCAAGTGGGGTACATTCACTTACATACAAATTTTGTTTGGGCTTGTAAATGTAGGCACAACATTTCAGCATGCCATGGGCATTGCTTTTCATGGACTCATTGGACAGAGTGTAGTGGTATACCTCAATGATGTGATTGTGTTATCAAGGAGATGAGAGGACCACATACGCCATCTAAAGAAAATATTTGAGCACGTCGGAGATACAGGATTTCCTTGAATCCGAAAAAGAGCATATTCACAATGTCTAAGGGGAACCTTCTCAAACACATTGTTGAAAAAATTGGGATCAAGGTAGATCGAGACTGGGTCCAGGCTATTAGAAAGATCCCTAACCCACCCAACAAGAAAACCATGTATTCCTTCTTAGGCAAGATAAAATTCCTCCATAAGTTCATCTCAGATTATGAGTAGATAGTTAAGTCCATGTAGGACATGATCAAGAAAGACACAATCCACAAATGGGGAAAGATAGAAAAGTATGCATTCACCTAGATCAAGTAGGCCATTACAGAAGTGCATACACTCTATAGCACAGACTTCAAAAAATATTTCTTGCTAACACCTTCACCTCTGATAATTCATTAGCTACAATACACACTTAGAAGGATGAAATGAACGACGAACATCCCATGTCCTTCATGAGAGCAAGCATGCAGAGACCAAAGCTTAACTACCACACCATTGATAAGCAAGCATATCTAGTGTACAAGGTGGTGAAACACTTCAGTCCCTACTTGTTGAAGAACCACTGCATAGTCTTTGTCCCTCACCCACCAGTTTGCACATTGCTTGTACAACAACAACTGGGTGAGAAACATGCGAATTGGATGACTGGCTTACAAGAGTATGATCTGGAAATCAAGCCAATCAACATTATCAAAGAACATGGGCTCTACAGACTTGCAGCTAAAGCAGTACATGCTCTAGAGAGTAAAGAAGAGCTCACCGGCTGGGAGCAGGAAATTGAGATGTATGAGATAAGGCAAGCAACACCCACTGAAGACGGAACCTCTTGGTACATATATGTGCCCCAGTACCTAGAGAATGGAACCATACCCTATCACTTTTCCATTAGAAAAAAGAGGGCATTGTGCCTTAAAGCCTTAGCATATCAGTCAATGCACGGAGTGCTTTACAGAAAGAACAATAATGTAATTTTGCTTAGGTGCATGGAGGCACATGAATCAGAGAAGGTACTTCATGATCTGCATGATGGACCCGTCAGGGATCACTTTGCGAGAAACACCACTGTGCAAAAATATATGCAAGTTGGTTTCTACTGGCCCACATTATTCAAGGATCCACATGCTTATGCCCACAAGTGCCCGGTTTGTCAACAATGCGCTAGCAAAACATGAAGATCAGCAGCCCCACTACACCCTGTTGGAGTGACCGAACCATTCCAATATTGGGGCTTGGAAATCATCAGGGAAAACTTCCCACATTTATCAAAGCAACACCACTACATTCTAACAACAATTGATTACTTCAAGTGTTGGACAAAAGTAGTTCTGCTCAAACAAGTGAACAACCAGGAGGTCATTAGTTTCCTCCAACAGAATGTCATCTCACGCTTCGGTGTTCTGGTATCACTTGTTCTTTATAATGAAACTTACTTTTCGTCTTTGAAACTCTATGATTTTTCATTACAAAATAGTATTGTGCTAAATTGTTCATCTAACTATTACCCACAAGGAAACAGTCTCATAGAATCCACGAATAAAAAGCTCATACACATAATTGAGAAGACCGTTTTCTCTAAGCAACACAACTGGCATACCACTTTGATGAATGCATTATGGGCTGACCATGTAACACCCAAGCCTTCTCTGAATACTTCACTGTACTTCCTAATTTATGGAAAAGAAGTCGTCCTTTCACCAAACGTCTACTTCCTTGCACTTCAGCTTTGCTAAGCATCCAAAGACAAGCCTTGCTAGTTAACTTAGCGTAGGATGGATTCTCTCCATAAGCTTTAGGAAGAAGGGATGAAAGAAAAAGAAAAATTCACTCTCCACTAGAACCATATCAAGAGATGGTTCGATAAGAATTCTGCAGGGAAAAGTATCTTTGATGTTGGTCACTTATTTCTAAAATGGGACAAGTCCCATGAAGACAAGGGCAAACATATGAAGTTCCAGTTCCTGTGGATTGGTCTATACATAGTCCACGAGAATCTTGGCCTACACATGTATTGTTTACAATCACTTGAAGGGAGGATTGAAAACCTTCCTATCAATGGCTAGGATCTCAAGCATTACTTTTAGTTGGTCGGGCTGCACCCCATCCCATTTACATAGTTTACATACTCCTTGTTATTTTCATCTTGTTTTCTTTTCTTACTGCCTTTTCTTTTACTTTTTTTGTTCTTATTACTATTTTTGTTTACATTTGTTTTGGTTTCTTGATATATTACTATTTTTGTTTCCAAAAGCAAGTGATGCCAACTACTACATTCTAGATTTTGAATAGAGTATGTGGTTGAAATATGAAGAGACTTGTGACACTACAGCACCTGGCCAATCTTGTGTCCATCTTCTCTGTGCTTGGTTATAACATTCTTCGGATGAATTCTTGATGGAAAATATGAACCATCTGCAAGGGAATTTTTGGTCCAACCATGAGCCTATGTTCACACTAGGAAGCCCCATGCATGTACTCAGCCTTCTACTGTGTGTGTTCAAGCTCATCCAACTAGTAGAAACAGACGAGGGGAAAATGAAAATGAGCAAACCTATGTCATAGGTCTTACATGCTTCTCTAATGGAACAACCTCTTTTACTCTCAATAAGTTAGGATCCCTCTTCTGCCCGAGAAATAAATAAGTGCATATGCATAGTCCTCTTGAAAAAATACAAAGGTGAAAGAAGAGAAAGGCTTCCTGCATAGAGAGATGAAACATGCAACTCCAGTGAGGTACTAACCACGTGAAATGGAAGTGGAGCAATGTGTGTGTTCCTATGTGACTCCACTGGGGTACTGTCCAGGCCTGTTGGCAACAGAGCAACATTAGAGATGAAAAATTATATTCTGAAAATATTCAACTCATTAGCTAAACTACGCTTCCCGAATTCAAAACATTTTGATCAAGCTGAACTTTTGATTATGTTTGACTGAGTTGGAAAAAGGTGAAGCATGTACATCCATGGGGTAAATGGAGAAGAAAAAGTAACCTGCATAGTGATTCAATACTCCTCGAAAGACTAAGGCCTTGTGTTGTCAGTGAACCAAAACAGAGAAGCCGGAATTCTACCAGTGTGTCACCAAGTGTTGTAGCGGCTACAACCACCCTCCAAAGTTTTGGCCTGCACCCAATTTTGGAGCCTCCCTTGAGAGTTTCACTTGATGACTGCACACACTCAGGTTCACTTCGTGAGCTCGTGTGAGTCTTCACATTCACCTTACTTGTTAATCTCACCAAGTCTTCCATGTTGATGTCAAAGTCATGCTTGCGACCATGTTTTGGCTATGGTCAAAGTCTTTGCTTCGTGTGTACTTCTTGAGTTCACTATGAAAAGATCTATCACACTCACACACCGAGTCACATTCACTATCATGCAAGAATTGTCATGGTTGACCAACGATCAATCACAAGTGTCATGTTTTTTTCTTGTACCATCAATCAGTCTTGTTGAACATGTGTCTAGATGGTTTGATTCATCTCGTCGTCGAGTCATGTAAGTGTGTATTTGAAGGATCACATATGCATCTTTCACTCATTCACACGCTTATTCATTTTTTGTTGAAGTTCAGACGTCCAGACTCCCCTCTGATAGCTAGACCATTACCCCACCATCAATTCAATCGAATGTCACCTAGAACAATGGATAAGCACCAAGCAAGTCATTTCAAGCTGCCCTACATGCAAGCAAATCAATCCACCTTTGTGCTGGTCAACCGGAGAGTTTAACCCGGAAGTCACCCCGAGATTCACTCCCCTAAAAAATTGCATATAGGCTGCAGGCCTTGCCTGCTCCACTGATTGAGAAAATTGTACAGACAAGTTGGATAGACACCCAATGGCTGTCCTTATCTCCCTTAGAAAGTTATGCAATTTTTCCAGCCAGCCCTCGTGACAATTGAATGGTTGCTCACCGAGAAAATTGCACAGTTTTCATGAGCAATCTCTATGTTGCCCATCAGTTTTCTCAGCTCAGAAATTTTGTAGAGGTGATCAGCAGGCCAACCCCAGCCATAGTGCAGTTTTTCCTGGTAGCAGACTGCTAGTTCCCTCTAGGAATTGCCCAGTTTTTTCTTCCAGTGACACAACAACCAGCTGCTAGTTCCCTCCAGGAATTGCGCAATTTTTATTGCCAGCGACCTAGCACCCACCTTCCAGTTCCCTCTAGGAATTGCACAATTTTGGCTACCAAGCTCCCGACTAGTTCCTCGAAAATGTTTCACAATTTTTTTCTGCGAAGCCTCCTTGCAGCCCGACCTATTCCTCCAAAAAATTGTGTATATTTTGCTGCCAAGCCCCACTGCTCGATTGTTTTGAAAATTTAGTAGATTTTTCCTACCCAACCTTCCTGCTGCCCAAACTATTCCCCTCAAAAACTGCGTAGTTTTTTCCTCTAGCTGGGTTAGACATCGCGGATAGTCACTTTCGATCCAGATTGCCCATCTCCATCACCCAGTGACTCTTGCACAGTTTTCATCAACAGTTCCCAAAGCCTTTATCCTACCTCACAACCTTATTTCCTCTCTCGATCACCTGCATTTGAAATGATCATGTATCATGGTAGACTAGGAGGTTTTTGGATTTGATGTCATCTCTTCATGAGTGACTACAGGAATAGGTACACAAAAAAACATGGTGTGACGATGAACAAGATGAACAAAGGGAGCACATGTAGAAGGACATGTTTGCTAATGGATGAATAAATGATGCATGTAAAGATATGTGCTCGCTAGTGGGTGATCATGCAAATATGTGTTCATGGACAGAAAAATGAACAAACATGTAAGATGTGCTCATGGATGGATGAATGGATGAACATACGCTTTTTGCAAATGGACAAACCTGTCAATCCTTCCAACAAACAAGCAAGGAGCAATGTTCAAAAGAAACATCAAGCGAACCAACGACCATCGAAGACTCCGTGTAGTTTTCCATGTAGAGGTGAATCTTGACTCACTAGTAGGAGCACAAACGTACCGCACTGTCACATCGAGTCATGTCATGAGTCATGTCATCCACATCTCTATTGTGAGCCATACTATCTATCAATGTAATGTAATGTGGAAGTCCAAGAAACCCACTTGTTTTACAAAGAGTCATGTAAAGTTGGAGAGTCCTAGAAGCCAAACAGTCATGAGGGTAGTTGAACAACCACATGGATTAGTTTCACCCTTGGCTATAAATACCCCCTCATTTGTACATGCAAAGGATTTTTTCATGTTAGCTCCTCCCACATAGCCAATAGAGTCTGTAATATTTTCTTTAAGGAGTAAGTAGTGGCTCCAACACCCTGCTTACAGGGTCAGTGATGTATGATGTAATGATGTTTCTTGGAACTTTCACTTAATTCAGAAGCCTGCTAATAGGCCAACACATTTTCACACATGTATTGTAACTGTTGTAAGACTAATATTAAACACTTGTGATGTGTATTGCTTTAACGTTTGTTTCACACTTAAACTATTTTACTTGTTGTAATACATAATATATTAATGAAAATGTGTTGCATATGTTGTGAACGTTGTCTCACGCATGGTGGCTACCTTCCCAGACATGAGATAGACCTTTTACATAAAACTTGCTATAAAAATCGTAGCACTCATGCGGACTCATCTGCTAAGTGTTGTATATGTTATCTTTCCTTATGTGTTGTGACTGCTGCATTCGTGTGGATTGTTCCTCCAGAAGTTGTGCACGTCTTGTTGTGTTGTGTGTTCCTAACAGAGTTGGGATGTAATCCCAAACAACTTGGGACTCACTCTCACTCTCTCCCTCTATAGTGAAAGAACCATTGACACAAGAAACACTTACAATCACCAGGCACATGAACAACACTTCTTGAAGGCAGAGCAGACCACTCTCCTTTGCTAACAAGAAAGAGTTAAGGCAAGTCTCTAAGATAATGGCAAACATGCCATCATATCATATGGGACTCCCACACCAAATGGTGTGAGGTCTAGTTGGGACTTCATACTAGGGTGATCTTGTGAATGTTGGTAGGTCTAGCACCATCAACAGGAAAATAATTAACCACATGGAAGAGAGACAAAAACAAGAAGAGATATTATGGAATTAGAAATACCGAGTCACATGGCTTTATGGAGGAGAGAACAAAGGTCTTTCTTCCACAAAGCCATGATCCAACATTTCCAACATAATAGGATCTACTATCCAAGGGATGAAGAATGGAATAAACTGGTCCAATATGAGGAAATGGAGGACCTAGGATTTAACCATTTCCAATCCATCCTTTGTGAACCCGCTCAGGATAGGTCTGAGGCCATTCAAAGAACTACATGAAATATCCCTCATCTCATCTGAAGGGATCAAAACCTCACCCTTATGAAGGTATCTAGGTTGGAGGAATTTGAGGAGGTTGTCAAAGGAATGGTGAAAAACAAAGCTTCTGGTCCATACGACTTCACGACAGAATTCTACCAAGTGACTTGGAAATTCATAGGGCAGGATATGCTAGAGGTGGTGGAGGATTCTCATCACAACCAAAAGGTATGTCTAGGACTAAATGCTACTCTCATTTCTTTAATTCCTAATATGTCTAAGTCTGAAGACTCCTAAGGGTTTAGGCCTATTGCACTCTGCAATGTCATCTACAAAATCATAGCAATTGTCATTGTCAAACACCTCAAGCCTCTGCTCACAAATCTTATCTCCCTTGAGAAAACAGGTTTTGTAGAAGGTTGCTAGATCCTTGATGGATTTTTTACTTCCCAATAGATTGTACACTCTTTGAAGCATTGTAAAATCCCTGGAGGATGATCAAACTAAATATTCCCAAATCCTATGACTAGCTAAATTTGGTTTTCCTTGCTAGCATTCATAAATCTTATGGTTTTAATCAAAGTTGGATTAATTGGGTCCTCACCATGGTTTCCTCTCCTGTGAGTTTCATTTTTCTCAATGCCTCTCCCACTAGAACCTTTAACCCCTCCAGCAACTTGAGACAGGAAGATCATATATCTCCATTCCTTTTCATTCTGGTGGCTAAAGGTCTGGGCCAGTACCTCAAGTAGGAAGCTAGGGCTTCATAGATCCATGGTTTGAGGTTGTGGGGCAATGACCTCCCAATCATGCACCAATGATTTGTGGATGACATTATTCTCTTCTCCCATGTATCTTTGCATGAGGCTAGGTGCATAAAATATATCCTCAGAGTCTTCATGGATGCATCAGGGACAATGATAAACAATGTTAGTTCTTGGATATTCCTTTTCAACATCCCGATGAACATCCAAAACTTCCTATCTCAAGAGCTGTGCTTCGGCATCATCTCTCTACCTTCCAAGTACCTTGGTATGCCTTTATCCTTTAATTCCTTAAAAACCTCATGCTCACAATCTCTAGTTCAAAAATCCAATCAAAGCTCAATAATTGGGCCTTCAGATTCCTAAATCTTGCTAGTTGCACTGTCCTTCTCAAATGAGTTCTCTAGTCCATCCTGATCTATCGACTATTGGGGATGGCAACCCCAAAAACCTCATGTGAAATTGTGGAAACCTTCAAAAAATTCTTATGGGGAGGAGCTCACTAGCTCAAGAAATGGGCATTGGTCTCATGGCCCAACTAACAAAGCCTAAAATGGAAGGGGTCTAGGTCTTCGAGACCCTTACACTCTGAATCAAATAATGGGAGCTAAAATATGGTGGCATTGGATAAGAGGAGGATATGACTTTTGGAAACAGATTTGGACCCAAAAATATGGCATGCCAATTCACACTAAAGAAATCCTCGAATACCAGAACCCTCCCAAAGGATCAACAATATGGAAATGGCAGTCCATAATAGTGACCTCATCAAACAACATGTTTTCTGGGAAATCAGAGATGGGAAAACAACTCTTTTTTATTAGGAATCATGGAAGTAGAGAGAAAAACTATTTTGGAGTCAGGATCTAAGTGACTTATTTTTGTACACCTCAGGCATAAACTTCTACATGGTGGATCATTATTAGGAAGATGCCCTATCTAATGATGGATGGAGGAGATGGAAGGAATACTAGGATTGGCCTGAGTCCCCTGAGATAGATCAATGGAAGCAACTAGACCAGGAGTTAGGAAGTAGGAAGCTCATAGTCTAAAAATGACTAGGCATTCTACGATTGGTATATACTACAAAGGGAGTACTTTCCATCAAGGAGGCTTATGGTCTAAAGGTAGGTTGGGAGTAGGGGCATCACCATCTAATTTCGAAGAAGATCTAGAAAGGGGGTGATGGTCAAAAGTTGCCTACTTTCTGTAGCTGGTATGTAGAGTTATAATTCTCACTTGGGATCAACTACAAAAAGGGGGTATCTATGGACCCTCATATTGCATCCTTTGTGGTCAACATAATGAGGATCTAGAACACCTATTAAATTCATGTCCTTTTTTAGTTCAAAAGTGGCTCCAACTGGAAGACCTCCTTGGAAGGATGGATAGAGACCGCCAGAGCATTCTAGAAACCATCCTTTTATGGCAGACAGGCCTATTCTCAAGCTTGGTTCTTAATTAGGCTTGGGGACTAGCCCTGGCTCTCCATGCTTTGGGCTATATGGAAAGAGAGGAATCACATGATTTTTAAGAATATCTAACAAACTCAAGAAGTAGTATGGGAGGGGATCATCAGAACATTTTGGAAACAATCCTGGTGGAGAAATGCAAACCATACGACTGGAAAATTTCTTTCCAAGAGGCTAGAATCCTCCACCACCTAAACCTATCACCTTCAATGATTTCTTCAAACTCTTGGAAACTCATTACAAACTATGTGACTTTAGCGCAACACTTCGCTGTGCCTTTGGAGGGGTTCGTCAAGATGTGTTTTTATGGAGCCTCAAAAGTAGATCCAAGTCCTAAAGGTTTGGGAGGGCTCTTTCATGACTCTAGAGTGAAATCTTGTTTAATATATGCTAATCACTGTGGTTATGCAAGTAATAATGAAGCGGAATTTGCAACAGTTTGACAAGGCCTCCTAATAGCTACTAAATTGGGGTATAAGAAACCAGTGGTGGAAGGAGACTCAAAATTAGTTATAAACACAACTAAGAAATTGAGTCATAGGGCTAAATAGGAAAAGCTTAGCCAAAGCTGGAGAGATGCCAGATTGGTGTAGGAGATAGGTGAAATTTTCCAAAATTTAGACTATGTCATCACTAACCATGTCAAAAGAGATGGAAATAGAGCAACAGATTTCCTAGAAAATTGTGGTTGTTCCCATCAAAAAAACCCTTTAGAGATGACTTGGCCTACTCAAACCCTGGAAGGTAGGTTTAGCTCTGTGGAAGAGATCCTAGAGCAAGGCATGAGACATAATTTAGAAAGCCTACATACCTCTTAACAGATCCACCGATCGAGGTGCGAGATGGATGGAATTTCTTTATGACCGATTAGTGAAGAGGGACTTGGGGTAAAAACCCACGACCCTTTTCATGCTTGAGGAAATTGGTGTGGTGGATCTATGCATGCATGGTTTTCATACTTCAGCAGGAGGTGGCAGCGATATTGAGTTTTGGTTCTGGGATTTGGTTAGGCTCCCTGAGAGAGAATTTGGTAAGTGTCATCTTATTGATAGAGGAGTGTGGAAGGGTGGTGCCGAGCTTGGTGGAATGACGCAAATTTAGGTGAGGTGGTGGAATATTATACTCCCTCTGAGAGTAAACTAGTATGCCATTCGCCATTCCTTTCACTCCATGCAACAACTTATCTGTTTAATGGATTTGGGAATATATGGTTTTGAATTAGCAGAGTTTGTGAGAAAGAGAGGCTCCATGCATCTTCATGCATCCGTTTGCCTGATGCGACAAGTCCATCTGCCTCACATAGCCTCTATGTCTCTTCTGTTTGGGACTGTTTTAGGCATAATGGGATTATGTGGGGTTTCCATATCTACGGTCGACCTCTAGGGCTTCCTGCTGGCTCAGCTAGCATGGTTGGAACTGGGGGATGGGTATTTTACAATTTAACTCTTGGGTCTTGTCTTTTCGAATTTTCTAAGGATGGGTCTAGGATTTTTCTTTCTTTATTCTGGAGCCGAATTGTTTGTTTTGGAGTAGAATTTCTCCATGGCCTCTGCCCTTGTGGGAGTCTTCTTGGGCATATATCAATGGCTTTGTGATGACTCAGGTAGTGGGCTTGTTTTTATGGTATAAGCCCGAGTATTTTCTGCATAACTTTGGCTGACTGTTACGTTAACTCGCTCTCGGTTATGGTGGATGTATCACTGTTTAGGTCAGTTGGTAGGGAAGGTATGCAATGAAATAAAAGGGAGGAATTTTCTTAAGCTCTTTATCAGAAATTATAGTTTCATGCTTCTTGATTGGCACATGTGCAGGGAGGTAGTGATAGCTAGAAGATGGAAGATTTTGGGCTTAGCATACCACCTATAATAGCAACTCGACTTACCATCTCCTTCATTGAACAGAGTAACAAAGTGACAATGGCTAGAACGAAGACAACTTCTAAAAATAGCAGTTTGGCTAATGAGCATTTTGGCCACCTTGGGTCAGAGGTGAAACTGCTAAAAATAGCATTTCTTGGTCCCTTCCTATTTGTAACAGTCCCTGGTCTATCTATAGGAAGTAAATTCAATCTAGTCTTACCAACAGTTTGGAATATTAATTAATTAATTATCCATGAGTTAATTAGTGAAGGAAAAGCAAACTTGAAGTCTTTGTGAGAACATGCAATTATTTCTCCACTGATTGGGGAAGGTGTCCTTGATTTTCTCCAATGATTGAGGAATTAAGGATGAGTTCTATATTGAGAGGATCAGTTGACTTAGTTTCACTTAGTCAAGTTTAGTTAGATTAATTTAACAAGTTGTTAAATTAATGAGATATAGTTTGTTGATGCTTGCATGCATGTGACAACTATTATTTTCATATAATTGTGTATTCACTCATGGATAATTGATGCATGTCAATACTGTCAGAGACCCAGTTGAGATCAGATGAGGGACAGTGTACTATCAGTTGGATGAATATTTTTCCTATAAAGGAAGCTCATCCATGATGAGGATTTATCTCCTTCAGGTTTGAACAGTTAGATCAGAGGTTAGTGAGTGTGTGAAGCGGCCAATTCACATAGATGGCAGCACTAGACCCCAAGGAAAACTGCACAAGGAAATAGGAGGCTTTGAGGGCAAAGGAGAAGGTTTGTGAGAAGCCTTTGACTATCTACGAGAAGTAGAGGGATTTCAGAGAGAGTAGGATAGCTTGTGAGCTGATTCTTTTTGTAAGCTGGACTATATTTCCACTTGTATGATAATACAGAGATGGGGTTTTAGGCAAGTGCTTTTCCCAGATAAATTCTTCTGCGTTATGTGTGATTGATTCCTTCTTCTCAGTTATATGTGTTCTTATTGATGTTTCGCGTGGTTGATTAAGCTTCTGCTAAATTGTTTGTAGATGTAGATCAATTGTTTTTCTTTAGTACATTGCATTATCATGTTTATCTATAGGTAGGAAATTTCGACATGGTATTAGAGCTAGCTGATTTGTAGAAAAATTCCAGAAAATTCTACATGGTATTGAAGCACAGGTGATCAAGCAAGAATAGTATACTGAGAGGAGATTTCAAAGTTTTGAGTATTGGGCCAAGAGTCTGCAGAGAAGATCTGGAAATTTTTGTACAAAATTTTCAGAAATAAATAGCAGATTTGGATTCCTTGCAGAAAAATAACCAAAAAAAAAAAAAAATCTATTGAATCGGAGTTCGGATGAGGGAGATATCGCTGATTTAAAATCAACTCTTTTTCTAGAAAATTTCATGATGGCAGGAAAGTGGAAATAGATTGGTGTGCTAGCCAAGAACCTATATGCACTTGAGGTACAAGATGCATGCAAAGCCTTGAGGAGAAATGCCAAGGTTAGATACTCTGTGGTTGAGAGGGAGAGTAAATTACCTCTCAACATGTAGCGCTAGAAGAAGTCTAAGATGATTGTGGAGGAGCCATGATTGGTGAAGCAGTTTCAGGAGGTTGTGGAGCAACCACAACTAGAGAAGCTGAGAGGAGATTGAGTAGAGACATCTACTCATATAGAGACCTCCAGTAAGGGGAACCTTCGAGGTAGGTGGGCAGAGGGATCACATGCATCCATACCTCCAAGTAGGAAGTGGGGCAATGTGGAGTGATCATCCGAATGAGGAGAGGCATGATCATTGAGGTACCCAACCTCTTGGATGAGACCTTGCTATAGGAGCCCTGATGTGGAGTAGCAGAAACTGACTAATTAGATAGAGATAGGTGCTGATGGAGAAGTAGAGAGAGCTACCATGTAGGGAATCCCAGGACAACACAGAGCATGTAGGTTGCAGCAATGCGAGAGCCACAAGTGTGTCGCAGAATGCAGGGTAGCACAAAGAAGGGTGCAACGGTGCAGGATGCATGGACATGTTGCAGTAGTGTAGAGGTTAGAGAAGGAGCACTTGTCAGTAGCAGGTAGAGCTTCAGCATCACAGTATGTTTCTAGCCCAATAGAGAGGTCAGTTGGGAGTTTTTTTGTTCCGAGTGTTGTTGGAGCAACCACACTTGGTAGATGTGTTGCATGTAGATAATTCCAGAATTACAGGATCAGGTTTGAGAGGAAGCCTTTCTTGTTGAGAGGGAGTGTTAAAAAGTGTGCAACATGAAATATGAAATTTAGGAAGTGCTAAAAAATAGAACTTCTAAAAATAGCACTTTTAAAAATTGCAGTTTGGCCAATGAGCATTTTGGCCACCTTGGGTGAGAGGTGAAACTGCTAAAAATAACATCTTCCTAAAATAACATTTATGGGTCCTTTCCTATTTATAGTAGTCCCTGGTTTATCTGCAGGAAGTAAATTCAAATTTGGTCTTACCAGTAGTTTGGAATATTAATTAATTAATTCTCCATGAGTTAATTAGTTAAGGAAAGACAAACTTGAAGTCTTTGTGAGAACATGCAATTATTTCTCCACTGATTGGCGAATGTGCCCTTGATTTGCTTCACTGATTGAGGAATTAAGGATGAGTTCTATATTGAGAGGATCAATTGACTTAGTTTAACTTACTCAAGTTTAGTTAGATTAATTTAACAAGTTGTTAAATTAATGAGATATAGTTTGTTGATTCTTGCATGCATGTGACAAATATTATTTTTAGATAACTGTGTATTCACTCATGGATAACTTATGCATGTCAATTCTGTCAGAGACCCAGTTGAGATCAGATCAGGGACATTGTACTATCAGTTGGATGAATATTTTTCCTATAAAGGAAGCTCATCCATGATGAGGATTTATCTTCTTCATCTTTGTGGAGTTAGATCAGAGATTAGTGAGTTTGTGAAGAGGCTAATTCACAGAAGTGGCAGCACTGGACCCCAAGGAAAACTGCACAAGGAAATAGGAGGCTTGGAGGGTAGAGGAGAAGGTTTGTGAGAAGCCTTTGACTATCTATGAGAAGCACAGGGATTGCAGAGAGAGCAGGATAGCTTGTGAGCTGATTCTTTTTGTAATCTGGAATATATTTCCTCTTGTATGATAATATAGAGATGGGGTTTTAAGCAGGTGCTTTCACTGGGTAAATTCTCCTGTGTTATATGTGATTGATTCCTTCTTATCAGTTATATGGTTTCTTATTTATGTTGCTCATGGTTAATTAAAATTCTGCTAAATTGTTTGTAGAAGTAGATCAAGTTTTTTGCTTTAGTACATTGCATTACCAGGTTTATCTATGGGTTGGAAATTTCTACATGGTATTAGAGCTAGCTGATTTGTAGAAAAGGTTCTACATGGTATTAGAGCTAGATGATTTCTAGAAGAATTATACAAAATTCTATATGGTATCGGAGCACAAGTGATAAAGGAAGAACAATATATTGAGAGGAGATTTCAATGTTTTAAGATTTGGGCTGAGAATTTACAGAGAAGATTTGAAAATTTCTGTACAAAATTTTCAAAAATAAATAGTCAATTTTGATTCCTTCTAGAAAAATACCCAGAATTAAAAAAATCACCAGTTGAATCGAAGTTCGGATGATGGAGATATCGCTGATTTAAAATCAGTTCTTTTCTAGAAAATTTCATGATAGCGAGAAAGTGGAAATAGATTGGTGTGCTAGCCAAGAACCTGTATGCACTTGTGGTACAAGATGCATGCAAATCCTTGAGGAGCAAGGAAAAGATTAGATACTTGGTGATTGATAGGGAGAGTAAATTAACTCTCAACATGCAGTGCCAGAAGAAGTCCCAGACAATTGTGGAGGAGCCACGACTGGTGAAGTAGCTTCAAGAGGTTGTGGAGCAGCCACAACTAGAGAAACTGAGAGGAGATCAAGTAGAGGCATCTACTTATGCAGAGACCTCCAATAGGGGGAAAATTCGAGCTAGGTGGTTAGAGGGATCAAATGTATCCATACCTCCATATAGGAGGTGGGGTGATGTGGAATGATCATCCCAAGGAGGAGGGGCATGATCCTTGAGGTACCCAACCTCTTGGATGAGACCTTGCTGCGTGAGCCCTGATGTGGAGTAGCAGGAACTAACTGATTGGGTAAAGACATATGCGGATGGAGCAGCAGAGAGAGCCACAGTCCAAGGAATCCCAAGATAGGGCAGAGCATGCAGGCTACAACAATGCGAGAGTCACAATTGTTTTGCACAGTGCATGGTAGAACAGAGAAGGGTGCAATGGTGCGAGATGCATTGAGATGTTGCAGTAGCATAGAGGTCAAAAAGGGAGCACTTGTTAGTAGCAGGTAGAGATTCAACATTAGAGTATGTTTCTAGCCCAACAGAGAGGTCAATTGGGAGTTTTTTTTGTTCTCAGTGTTGTTATAGCAACCCCACTTGGTAGATGTGTTGGATGTAGAACATTCAAGAGTTATAGGATTGGGTTCGAGAGGAAGCCTTTCTTCTTGAGAGGGAGTGTTGAAAAGTGTGCAACAAGAAATGCTAAATTTATGAAGTGTTAAAAAATAGAACTACTAAAAATAGCACTTCTAAAAATAACAGTTTCGCCAATGAGAATTTAGCCACCTTGGGTGAGAGGTGAAACTTCTAAAAATAGCATTTCTGGGTCCTTTCCTATTTATAGCAGTCCCTGGTCTATGTATAGGAAGTAAATTCAAATTTGGTCTTACCAGCAGTTTGGAATATTAATTAATTAATTCTCCATGAGTTAATTAGTTAAGGAAAAGTATGTTGAAAAGAGTGCAACAAGAAATGCTTGTTGAGAATGCAACAAGATGATGGAGCTTAGTGAAAAGAGTCGCCTTCACTAAGTGGGCCCACAGGCTATTTTTGGCGCAAGTCTATTTTTAGACTATGTCTATTTTTAGACATATGGATCATGTCTATGGATTGCAGTTTGGTGTTTATGGATGATTGATCAAGTTGGAAAAATAGATGGATTCTATTTTTAGACCACAGCGGAGTGACTGCTCAGTCTAAATATAGAACAGTCAAATATTATTAGCTCATAATAATATTTAGACTATAAACTTTGTCTTATTCTCTTGGAGCACTTCAGGATGAGCTACGGATGTGGTACATGCAGATCCCAGAAGGAAATACGTGGTTACCTATTGGATGACTAATATTTGCATGCAGGACTTCAGTTAGAACTCAAGTGAGTTGAGTTTAGTGGACTGGAGGTGCAGTTGATGGAGTTGTGTTCAGTTTATCTTTGTTAAACTGGTTGTATTTAGTCTAACTGGCAAATAGACTAGAGATGAGTTGGGTGAATTAGTTATTAATTAATTCACAAGTTATTAACTCATAATACAACTAATGAATACATCAGTTAACTCGGTTGCATGTCAGTGCATGTTCAGTTCAGCAGGGACAGGTGTTAGAGAATCAGATTGCTATCAGTTGTGACTATAGTTGTGCATCAGATCTTGCATAGTCAAGGGATTGATTATGCCAATGAGTTTGCCCACATTTTAGCTTGTGCTCACATGATTTAGCCAAGTAAATACGTGGTTGCCTTGGAATTATCATCAGTTCTTGAGTAGGTATTGAGCAGCGGAGGCAGGCAAGCAGCGAAGGAGATTTGAGCTAGTGATTGATTCAGATCTGAGTTGTATTGTGTGTAACAGAGGTGGAGATACTTGTGAGAAGTATTATGCTGTGTAATGTTACATGACTCAATCATTAATATACATATAGTTGGGGTTTTTAGCGAGATGCTTTCGTCGGGATACATACTATGTTAATGTGTGAATGCTCTTGATGTTTTATTGTTATTGATGCTGCTATATTGATGATCAACGTAGAGGAGCTTATGTATTGTGTATGTTTTCCGCAATAGTACATGATCAGGATAATATCCATTGAATATGTGTTAAATT
>APFE031736570.1:31657-42302 GCA_000404065.3 Pinus taeda
GGCTATTTTTGGCGCAAGTCTATTTTTAGACTATGTCCATTTTTAGACATATGGATCATGTCTATGGATTGCAGGTTGTTGTTTATGGATGATTGATCAAGTTTGGAAAAATAGATGGACTTCTATTTTTGATGAAAGTGTGAGTGATCACAGTGTGAGTGATCAAGTCTATTTTTAGACTGGCTGTCAAAAATAGAAAAGTCAAATATTATTATCTCACAATAATATTTGAACTATAAACTTAATCTTATTCTCTTGGAGCACTTCAGTTCGAGCTACGGATGTGGCACATGCAATTGCATGAAGGAAATACGTGGTTCTTATGGGTTAGTTGAATATTTGCATGCATGACTTCAGTTAGAACTCAAGTGAGTTGAGTTTAGTGAACTGGAGGTGCAGTTGATGGAGTTGTGTTCAGTTTAGCTTTGTTAAACTGGTTGTATTTAGTCTAACTGGCGAATAGACTAGAGATGAGTTGGGTGAATTAGTTATTAAATAATTCACAAGTTATTAACTCATAATACAACTAATGAATACATCAGTTAACTCAGTTGCATGTCAGTGCATGTTCAGTTCAGCAGGGACACGTGTTAGAGAATCAGATTGCTATCAGTTGTGACTATAGTTGTGCACCAGATCTTGCACAAATCAGGGGATTGAGTATGCCAATGAGTTTGCACGTATTGTAGCTTTTTCTCACATGATTTAGCCAAGGAAAGACGTGGCTGCCTTGGTATTATCATCAGTTCTTATGCAGGTATTGAGCAACGGAGGCAGGCAAGCAGCGGAAGAGATTTGAGCCAGTGATTGATTCAGATCTGAGTTGTATTGTGTGTAACAGGTGGAGCTAGTACTGGATTGCTTGTGATAAGCATCGTACTTTGTAATGTTATATGACTCAATCATTAATATATAGATAGTTGGGGTTTTTAGCGAGATGCTTTCCCCGGGATACATACTGTGTTAATGTGTGAATGCTCTTGATGTTTTATTGTTATTGATGCTGTTATATTGATGATCAACGTAGAGGAGCTTATGTATTGTGTATGTTTTCCACAATAGTACATGATCAGGATAATCTCTGTTGAATATGTGTTAAATTATTCAAAATTTCTACAAAGTAAACTTGAAGTCTTTGTGAGAACATGCAATTATTACTCCACTGGTTGGGGAATGTGTCCTTGATTTGCTCCACCGATTGAGGAATTAAGGATGAGTTCTATATTGAGAAGATTAGTTGACTTAGTTTAAATTAGTCAAGTTTAATTAGATTAATTTAACAAGTTGTTAAATTAATGAGATATAGTTTGTTGATGCTTGCATACATGTGACAACTATTATTTTCAGATAACTGTGTATTCACTCAAGGATAACTGATGCATGTCAGTTCTGTCAGAGACCCATTTGAGATCAGATGAGGGACATTGTACTGTTAGTTGGATGAATATTTTTCCTATAAAGGAAGCTCATTGATGATGTGGATTTATCCCCTTCAGGTTTATGCAGTTAGATCGGAGGTTAATCAGTGTGTGAAGAGGCAAATTCACATAGGTGGCAGCACTGGACCCCAAGGAAAATTGCACAAGGAAATAGGAGGCTTGGAGGGCAGAGGAGAAGGTTTGTGAGAAGCCTTTGTTTGTCTATGAGTAGCAGAGGGATTGCAGAGAGAGCAGGATATCTTGTGAGTTGATTATTTTTGTAATCTGGACTATATTTCCACTTGTATGATAATACAGAGATGGGGTTTTAAGCAGGTGCTTTGCCCCTGGTAAATTATTCTATGTTATGTGTGATTGGTTCCTTCTTATTAGTTATATGTGTTCTTATTGATGTTGCCCATGGTTGATTAAGCTTCCTCTAAATTGTTTGTAGAAGTAGATCAAGGGTTTTGCTTTAGTACATTGCATTACCAGCTTTATCTACAGGAGGGAAATTTCTACATGGTATTAGAGCTCGTTGATTTGTAGAAAAAGTTCAACATGGTATCATAGCTAGCTGATTATATAAAAATTCTACAAAATTCTACACATCATGCGAGGTGTCCCTTTTATTTGGACACTCCCTTTCACAGTGGCCAAATTTATTACAAACAAAGCACCTGCCCTTCCTTCCTCGCTTAGATCCAGGCTTTCCATGGAAATGACCTTTAGACTCTGCATTATTTCTCCTTTTGGCATGAGTAGAGAATGAAGTGGGGTTCCTTCTATTAGAAGGAATTTCTTGCTCCACCATTCTTTTTTCTTCTTGAATGCATATCGAAATCAATTCTTCAAACCCTGAAATTTGATCATTGTTGAGGACAGTGGTTCTAAATACATACCACTCAGGTGGGAATCCTCCAAGAGTTGTGAGAGTAAGTTCCCTATCATGAATGACTTCTTTAATCGAAAGTATATCATTCTTGATCTCAGTAATCCTCAAGAAATAGGATTGAATATCCTCATCCTTTCCCTTCTTAATATCCTTCAACTTATTCTTCAGAAATAGAATTTGATTAGCATTACTAACCTTGAACATGTCGACCAATCTATTGTAGATCACCTTAGATGTATTTAATTCAGTGATGTAGGCCACCAGATGCTTGTGAATGGAATCCTTGATAATCCTCTTTTCTTTGACTTTAGCCCTATTGTACTTGGACTTCGTAGCAGCTGGTGCATTTGAAGGAATTTCAGGGATTTTACCCTGCACATAGTCCGTCAGTTCTTTTTCTTCCAAGGTCAAATCAAGAGACATATTCCATCCATGATAGTGAGATTTATCATGGATATTGTCTTCAGACGGGAAGTAGGATGAGGAACCCAATGAACCTTTTGTCCTAATCCAACAGTCTTTGGTGAGTTCTCTTCCACTCTTGCTTGGGCTTTGCCTTCACCTCACCTCTGATACCATGTTAATTTTAGGAAACAATGGTATGTACTATGCTTTAGAGAGATTTTACTTCAATTTATTTATTAGCCCAGTATCAATATTCATATTAGCAATCACATCAACATGATAGTGAAATGCGGATAGAACATAAACATAAATAGTAGAAGACAAACTAAGACAAGAGGACACAAGATCTGGCACCAGCCAGGGACAAACCCCAAATGTGGCGAAACCATTGCTCAAATCTTCTTTCAGTCTTCAATAGTTTAGCAGAGGGAGATAATACAATTTACAAATCTAATGATTTATAACAATAGCAAAGGATCCCTAACCATAAAAGTCAATGCTCGTCAACCGAGCAGATTTGATCCTCAACAACTCGGTCAACTATAGTCAACTTCGACCTCCAAACAACAAGAAATAATAGCCCTCAAAACTGTCAAATTCAGCCCAGTCAAAGTCTGGTCAAATAGCCCACCCGTCATCAACCCTGCTGCAGTCAACACTGGGTCAAACTCTCTAGAAATTCGTTCTCCTGAAATTTCGTCCTCCTGAAATTTCGCTCTCCTAAAATTTCAACCTCCTGAAATTTCGCTCTCCTGAAATTTCAAACGTGTGGAGAGAGAGAGAGAAGCTTGAAGATGAGTGTGTCAAAATGAGGCTAATTCACCTTCTATTTATGTGCAACTTTGAGGATGAATAGGCGTGATATTGGGCTTCTGAGCCTACATAAGTTTGTTGGTCGACCTTGAGAATTTGTCCATAATCAAAATAAATTCATAACTTCATTTGTACATTTCAGAATCAGATGACCTTTAGATCAATCCTACACCTCTCAACGAGAGGAATCCAAGAAAAATATTAGTTGTCATAAATAAGATGACCCATGTGGAGTTTGGCCGCAGTTTCCAATTTTAACATGCTTCTTCATGTGTTCCTTCAAGTTATAGTATGATTTCTTATGGAACTTATTTTCCACAAAATATCAACATGGAGATTTTTTTTCTTGTTTAGTTCCATCACCTTTTCAGAACAAACAAATAAGTATTCATCTTCTTGAAATAATGATTAAGTTATGGCTTAATGAACAATCCTAAGAGATCACAATGGGAGCTTGATCTAGAATACAATTCCTTGAGCATGAAACCCATGCCTCAAGCATAACCAAAATAATCTCATTTTTCCTTCTTTACATAAATTACATGAAATCGGTATTACATATGTTATTATGAAGATCAAACCTAGTTACATATTTCAATAGTATTCATCTATTATTCCATCTTATTATTTATATGTGTGCCTTGCAGGATGTTTATAGGGTGACTCCAACAAGTATACAATCATGTTATGCCCACTACACCTAGACGAGAACTCCATAACATGCCCTCTGCATCAAATATTTATGTTCCTTTTATCCCTGTTGCATTGCACATGCATGCTCCTATTACGAGTACATCAAAATCAATATATAATCCATCAAATGTGGGTTCAGTCAAAATTCTCCCACCAAGACTGAAAAAAGTTTCTTTGAGGATTCTCATAGATTCACAATCGAGAATGTTAAGGCTCCTACCAAATATTCTTGAAAATGTTCAAATCAGACAAGAAATAATTGAGCAAATTTAGTTAAGGGAAATGACATTGTTGGAGAGTGCAGGTCCTATCTTAGATCAATAGGTAAAATTATTTTATTTTTTTATAATTTCATTTGTTATGTTTAGGATAATTATTTTAGAAATGAAAATAGTTTCATATTTTGGTTGGGTTCTTAACAGTTCCACAATTTCAATGTAAATGCACGAAATAAGTGATAAAGTGCCTAATGTACCTATAAGGACATCTACCTCAACCCCCAAGACTACAACAATATCATCAGTAACTACAAAAGGAATGCAAGAAGTTACAATCTTGCTCACTTCAGAAGGAAATGTCTTGAAGGATGAACTGGGGTTAAAATTTTATCACTTCATTTTTTGTCGTGCAGAATAATTATTTGGAAATACCATCCAAATGGATTGCAAGAAGGAAACTAATGCTAAAAGAGAAGAACTATTTAAATATGTCATAATAACATTTGGTAATCCTGGTTTGGATAAGGAATTATTTTAGAGATTGCACGTAAATACATTCACTCAAAAAGACGAAATTTAAGGTCAAAGTTGATAAAAAACTTGATGTATCCATGTCCAACTTGGATCACAGACAAAGTGGCGTGGAATGAACTTATGAAAGATGCCAATTTGAAGAGGAAAGTCTGCAATAATCCAAAATATAGGCCATAGGAAGAAGGAGGAGGTAAGAGACACATTTGAGATACAACAAAAGAAACCCAAACTAGGGTTTGAAGAATTGGATCTCATAAATTAGGATCTAGTGGATATAATAGCATTCGTGGTGGCATGGCAAGTGATTATTTTTCATCTATTATATTTTCTATTTTAGGGAAAATAACCATGGTCACGTTGAGTTAATTGTATCTTATTAGTTATTATACCTCATAAATATTATTATCTTTGTTAATGTATGTTCACCAATTTGAAAAGGAAGCTTCAGAGCATGGAAAATTTTAGGGGCTAATATTCGCCTAGTGGGCTAATTTTCCATGATTCGCTCAAATTTTAGAATATAAAATTATTTTATCTTTAAAATCACCAACATTATATAGATACTATATATAAAATCATTATAAATTTGAATAATTTTACAAATATGTCAATAAACATTTTATAGTTTGCATGTTAGGGATTAGTTAGATTCACCAATATTTTTAAACTTCAAGAAAATTTTCCATCCTTAAAATTTTCCTTGCTTTAGAGGAAGAGTTAAAATATGCTTTATTACATGGTTCCCAAGCTCTTCAACAACACATGATAGATCAAGGGGAAAAATTAATTACTGGTTATGAATCTGAGGTTAGTTGTTTCTAATATTTAATGAATAATGCAATAAATTAATTGGAGGTATAATGTTATTATAAAAAGTTAAATTGTGTTGTGTATAGGAATCCTAACAATCAAAATCGTCAAGTGAAACATCTGAGAGTAAGCATGAGGAGGAGATACAAGCACATGATGAATTGTTTAATGAACACAATCATTCAATTACCATTCATGAACCTTGGCAGGAAACCATTGTTGAATTTTGGCGATCGAGAGAAAAAAATAATGAGGAGGGTGTTCAATGTGATGAGCGTTCCACACCCAAAATTAGAGTAGTGCCTCGTAGAAAGAAGACAAAAAGGATTGTTATGTGTTAAATTTTAATAACTTGAATGTGCATTGCTCTAGCTTCTAAGGAGTGCATTAGGTTGTGAGGGTCCAAACATAAACTAATTATGTGTGAAACAAATTTTTTTTTGAAGATACTTTGTTTTTTGAACTTTGTGGAACAAAACAAATTTTGAAGGTACTTTTTTTCCTGCAACACTATTTTTATGTGAGTGCCACAGGAAAACAATGCATTGACTCTAGATGATGAATTGAATATATTGTGACATTGGGTTAGCAATAGTTTCCTTCAATGGCACTCCTACAACAATCTTCTGAAATGTATGGATTTGTACACTTATGATAGTTAGTAATTGAATATTTCTTTTTTTTGTCAAGAATTATATTTTAGATCAGACTTCTATTGAATTTAATGCTAACTGTTGTGTTTTTGTTTCCAAGAGAAAGCCCAACCATCATGTTAGGGAGGGATTCTAATTTAATGCTTACTATTTCTGTTTCCAATAGGAAGCCCACCATCATGTTACAGAGGGATTCTAATTTAATGCTTATTGTTTGTGTTTCCAAGAGGAAGCCCAACCATCGTGTGGAGGGATTGAAGAAGACAAGCAACTTGGCATGGGTTTTACCAAAGCATTAGGCGAACCCAAATGGCCTTGTCCCTCAACATAGGTACTTGCTTCAAATTTCTCACTCATACAATTTGCATACAGATTTTATTTTGTAAGACATAAACCACCCAATTCTTAGTTGGGTTAGGATGAAAAATCCTAGTAGAGGTTGTTGAAATGCGGAAACAAGAATATTCCAATTTAATTTTCCCTTGAATTAAATTGTGAATTAAAATTGAATTTAGTCTTAACAGCTACTTGGAAATAATTAATTAAGTTATTTTTACTTAATTAGTTGGTAAAATTCAAGTTAGAAGTCTTTCTGAAGTCAAGCAAGAGTTATCCCTTAAATTAAGGAGATAAGCCTTAAATTAAGGAGATAAGATTAAGTTATATTTGAGTTGTAATTAGTTAACTCAGTTTCCTAAGTTAATTCTAGTTAAATTAGTTCCAAACTATTTGAGGAACTAATAGAGAGTTAACAGTTAGTTGATGCATGCATGCACTCAACTAGTGTATTCTAGCTAACTGAAGATTCCCTCATCAAAAACTCATGCATGTCTATTTTGAGAAAGGCCTAGTTGAGATTAAATACAAGGATAGTTTACTATTAGTTGCATGTGTTTTCTTATAAAGAGAACTCATGCATACAGAAGGAATCATTTCCTTGAGGATTGCGTAGTTCTGACAGGGTGTGAGATCAGTGTGTGAGATCAGTTTTCCACTAGGTTGGAGGAGATCATCCCAGAGGAAAAACAGAAGGAAATAGGAGCTTGGAGGGTAGAGAAGGCTTGTGAGAATCCAGGATTGCTTGTGAACATCTGCGAGAATTGTACTGAGAGTTGGCTAGCTATGAGAGCTAAGGCTTTGTATATTGCCTATGTATTTCCACCTTGTATGACAATACAAATAGTGGGGTTTTTAGCTGAGGCTTTCCACAAAATATTTTCATGTGTATTGTGATTTGATTCTTCTTCTTCTTGTTATATTTTTCAGCTCGATCTTTAAGCTTATGCAAATTGATAGTAGAAGTAGGTTATAGTATTCTACTTTGATTTATATTGCATTATCAGGTTAACTTACATAGTAGAGTTTCTACATGGTACTGGAGCCTAGTTGGGGTTGCAGGTGCAAATTGAATTCATATTATACTTCAAGGTTGGCAAATGGAATTCTATGGCTTGAGACTTGAGTATGCCTTGGAAGGTAGCTCGAATTACATAGCATGGAAAGATAGAATGGAGGTTGTATTAGAAGACAATGGCTTGAAGGAATTCATTGATAGAGAAATCCAGAAGCAAGCCTCAACTAATGCACAAGGTTTGGTTGAGTGGAATAAGTGTGTGGCGAAGGTGAGACAGTCATCCTTGAGGGAGTTCGAGACCATATTGTCTTCAGTCTCCATGGGAAGGATACTCCATTTTCATTGTGGAAGACATTGAAGGACCTATACGAGAATAATAGCAACTAGAGGAAATTGGTGCTCAAGGATAAGCCTCAAAGAATGAAAATGGAGAAGGGTGATACTATTTCCACATATCTGAACATGCTTGCCATCTATAGAGATGAGCTTAGTAATGCGGGAATAACTATTTTCGATGATGATATGGTGAGCCTCACTCTCCTTGGCCTTCCAAAGAGTTGGGATAACTATCAAGACTCTGTGAATGGAAGGGAGAAATTGCCAGATTGGGAATGACTGTGGTCAGATATGATCAAGGAGGAGATCAGGAGGAGCACACAAGATGGTTCTTCATCAAAGAATGATGATGAAGAAAATCTGGCCTTAGCGAGTAAGACAAGGAAAGGGAAGGGGAAGGCTTCCCATTCCAAATCGAATTCTTCTCATGGAGGGAAGAAGGTTGACAAGTCTAAAGTGAGATACTTCAATTGTCACGAGATGGGATATTACGTGACTAATTTCCGATCAAATAAGTCCAAGAAGGGATCCTTGGAAGGATCAGATGGTGAGGCATTAGCGTCTCAGTTCGAAATGGACTTTACCCTCATTGTATGCATGGTGTCATCGATGATGGGTTGTGTTTGGTATCTTGACAGTGAAGCCTCAGTCCACATGACCTGTGATAAAATTTTATTCAGTGCCTTGGAGGAGAAAGAACTCAAGATGTGCATAGATATGGGTGACGATGGAAGGTATAATGTTTCAAGAGTGGGCACAGTTACTTTTCAGAGGGAGCATGGACCTTCTATTACCTTGATAGATGTGATCTATGTGCTTGGACTGAAGAAGAACTTGGTATTGGTCGCGATGTTGGCGGACAAAGGCTATGATGTTGTCTTCAGTAAAGGAAAGGTGTTCCTAAGACACATAGCCATGGGTCAAACCAAGAGGATAGGGATTCGGGTGAAGAATATCTATAAACTAGAGGAAGATGATTGTGCAGCATTGAGTACAAAAACAAAATTGGTGCAAAGCCATGACATTGGCGAGTTGTGGTATAGGCAGTTGGGCCATTTGCATCATGGGGATTTGAAGATAATGCAGTAGATATCTACAGGACTTGCCAAAGGTAAACTTGAGCAAGTTGACACATGCAAAAGTTGTACCTTGGGAAAGTACACCAAGTCTTCATTTCATGATCGAGAGAGTCGAGCAAAGGTTATCTTAGAGCAATTTCATATTGATGTGTGTGGACCATTCTCAACGGCATCCAAAAAAAAGAAAAGGTATTTTTTGATTTTCATTGATGATTATTCTCATAAATGCTGGATTTATTTCATGCAGAAGAAGGACCAAACCTTCTCAAAGTTTTGTGAGTTCAAAGCTTTGGTCGAGAAAGTGTCAGGGAAGAAGATCAAGACCTTGAGAAGTGACAACGGTGGAGAATATGTCTCTCAATAGTTTAAGGACTTCTACATAGCGGAAGGAATTAAATGGGAGTTGACGACACCTCATAACCCATAGCAGAATGGGGTAGCTGAGAGGAAGAACAGAACTATTGTAGGGGAAACATGGCAATGTTGCATGACCAAGGCCTACCACTTCACTTGTGGGTTGAGGCATGCAACACAGTGGTCTATTTGCATAATGGAAGCCTGCATCACATACTTGGGATGCAGACACTAGAGGAAGCTTTCTTTGATAAAAGACCAAATCTGGGTCACTTCAGGATCTTTGGCTCATCGCTATATTCCCATGTGACAAAGAATGCATGGAATAAGCTTGAGCCGACAGCAGAGTTGGGGATACTTGTGGGGTACACTGATACACCTCACAACTATCGGGTGTACTTGCCTACCAGTCGGAGGACAGTGGTTCGTAGAGATATCAAGTTTGATGAGCAGAAGGCCATGCAAGCTTCCCTTCAGAGGGATCTTCAACTACAGGATGTGGAGGAACTGTTGGTTCCTAAGGAGGAGGAGCCTCAAACTAATGCGGAGCAACTGCATGTAGAGGCTCCAGGAGTGGAGACATCTACTCAAGTAGAGTCTTCCAGAGACGGATGGAAGCACACAAGAGAAGTTGATAGATTGTTGGAGGATGCGAGAGAGAATGTGGAAGCACCATTTTTTCAGTGCAGACAGAAGAGGTCACTTGAGAGGTACACTGGATACATGGCCCTTGCTCAAGAATGCGTTGAGACCAAGCCATATTCCTTTGAGGAAGCAGTGCAGCAGCCAATTTGGGTTGATGCTATGGTATAGGAGTATGACTCCATAGTTTGTAACAGTGTTTGGGACGTAGTTTTGACACCAGAGAACAAGTTAGTTGTGAGTTTTCATTGGCTTTACAACGTAAAGCAAGCTGTTGATGATGGGAGGATCATGTTTCTGCATTATAATTCCTTTCTTGTTGAGAGGGAGTGTTGAAATGTGGCAACAAGAATATTCCAATTTCATTTGTCCTTGAATTAAATTGTGAATTAAAATTGAATTTAGTCTTAACAGCTACTTGGAAATAATTAATTAAGTTAT
>APFE031736570.1:57293-81116 GCA_000404065.3 Pinus taeda
ATTCAAACAACCATCAATCGAGGATATAGTAGCAATAACTCATTCCTCTAGAAATTGATGCAAAAGGAATTAGAGTATGGATCATGGATCTGGGAGCATAATAGCGTCTGTTGTGTCTCACGACGGCCTTGGTCCTCCTCCCACACCAAAACTAAACCAACTCAAAAGATAAAATCACACAGAGCAGTTAATCAGTCAAGGGTACGGAAACAATAACCCTTCCCTTTAGAAACTGATAAAGAAAGAAACCAAAGCATGGAATTATAGGTCTGGGAGTCAGGCAGCGTCTTGCTGGGCTCACGACAGCCTTAGGCCTGCTATCACGCGAAAGCAACAAAGGCAGATAAGCGAAATTAAATGGAACAACAGTTATCAAGTGGAACAACCATGAGTAAATGGAACAGCAAACTATCATAACAGGAAACGTTAATCATATGAATTGAAACAGCAAACTCAAATGGATGTACACGTTCTAGACTATTGCAGCAATCCGAGAATAATGGATGATATGACTATGTTTCTGAACGAAGTAATATTGCTTTCAAGTCTTGCAAATACTATTTCACATGGATCTGATAACAATAACATTCATACCAACATTCCGCTACAGAAATAGCTGAAAGATGCAATTCGAATAAATGCAGAGACATGAGATAAAGAACTCATTCGGATATCAGTTATAACGAAGCATAGCATATCACATAAAAGATGTATCAGATTACTACATAATAAAGATAAACAATCCACACGCAGATTACCATATAATGATACAAAGGCAAGTGTCCTTCGGAGCCGGGCCCTTAGCTGCCGATGGTACACCGCCTTAGATTACTCCAAACGCAGAGACGGAAAGAACACCAAGTCTTTTATATTAATTGCATCCACAAAAGTATACAAAATCAGGTCTCAATGAGCCTCAACGATCAACGTTTATTCTGAAACTATAGAATTACAAATAACAATCCTCTTCCTGTCCTCTGATCTTTGGTTTCATTAAATAGAGAAAGATCAGAGCATAGATAATTACAATCATGATTTGTTTTACAAAATTAGATTGATTCTAACCATTTGATCAATAAGAACAAGGCGTATTTGGTTTTGCAGCTAAGATTTGGAGGGCGGCCGCAACAGCAAATCTCCGAAAATCGTGCTCAAAGAACCCTGCGTGTCTCCCTGTACAGGCCGAATTTGGGCAAACTGTTCTTTTAGAAGATAATTGGGCCCGTTCTGGACAAAACCCATGCCCCGGATTTTCCAAATTCGTCTTCATTTGCTCAGAATCTTAACCGCAAAACTGTCACTCCTTAAACCAGCGAATTTCTGAGTTGGCTGATTTAAAAATCAAATCTTCAATCTGGAAGTTACTTTGGAGGCTAAAAATGGTAAATAAGGTTACAACCAACTTATTATAACTATCATTGGTAAAATAGTGCATAATAATCAATTTATTAGAAATAAAGGAGAATAAATAATGTAAGAGCATAAATCATCATAAAATGGATTTATATAATAAATTATAATAAATAACATGATGAAGAATGGTAGAAATGAGTGGAATAAGCGTTCACAAGTGACAATAATCATGGCATATTAACGACTCCACACTACCTTAACACCTTCATGAGATACAATATGACCCAGATATTCCACCTCTTGTACTCCAAACAAACATTTGGATCTTTTTGCATATAATTGTTTCTCCTCCAATAGTTGTAGCACCCTATCAACATGTTCAACAGGATCCTTCCAAGACCTTTTGTAGATTAGTATATCATCAAAAAATACTAACACAAATTTTCTAAGGAATGGTTTGAAATTTGAATTCATCAAACTTTGAAGTGTTGAGGGTGCATTGGTAAGGCCAAAAGGAACGACCAAAAGTTCATAATGACCCTCATGAGTTCTAAATGCCATTTTCAGAATGTCTTCATTCTTCATTCTGATTTGATGATATCCTGAACGAAGATCCAACTTGGTGAAGTAAATTGATCCATGCAATTCATCCAGTAATTCATCAATGACAGGAATGGGAAACTTATATTTAATAGTGAGCTTGTTGAGCTCCCTATAATCGGACACATGTGCCATGATCCATCCTTCTTTTGCACCAATACTACTGGAGCAAAGAAAGAACTTTGACTCAGTTGAATTATACCAGCCTCTAGCATTTCTGCAACCATACGTTCAATTTCACTCTTTTGGGCATAGGGATATCTGTACGGCCTGATGTTTGGAGGAACAATTCCTGGAATCAGATGAATAGCATGATCATGATCACGAATAGGTGGGAGACCTTTGGGAGTCTCAAATACCTTGGAATGATTGTCCAAGACTTTATGGAGATCTGGAGAAATAGATGATTCCAATGAGGAAACATCTATCAAACATAATTGTGCAAGTAACTTTGTGACTTCCTCACCTATTCGACCACTCCCTAGGCCGAAGAGACGGATACTTCAAACACCCTAAAGATAGAATAAAGATAGAACTCTATAAGGAATATAGAACTAGATTAGGAATAGAAGCATTAGGACTTCTCTTATTATACCTGATTCTAGGTTGAAACTTAACTAATACTCTCCTATAATAACTAAGGATTAATATTTTCATTGTTTCATAAAATGAGGCTCTTCTTGCAAAATAATGATATTAGATTTAGACTTCACCCAGATTCTCTCATACTCTCTCAAGAAAAAAAGGATAGGAATCAGGAGAATTACTACTTTATAGGCCTTAGAGGGAACCAAAACCCTTAAACAAGAGATCACCAACCTTTCACTCTTCATATCCACCTAGTTAATCGAACCTCGACCTTGGAAACTGAGATCTTTGGGGAACCAAACTCATATTCCTTCTATAATACTAACCTTTATAAGTTAAGGACACATCACATTAAAGAACTTCATTGTAGCATCATTGAAGCATCATTACATTGTGAAATACATCATTAAGAGACATTCTATCATAAGATACTAACTATTGTATGGTGTGTTTATCAATAGTCAGAAGATTTTTCCTGCCCATTTTGTTTGGTGTGTTGTGCAAACCACCGACTACTTTTCATTTTTTTTTTTGTTGGAGTTCCTATGTTTATTAGTGCGGGAGTGCATCATTTTCATTTTGTTGATGAGTTGCTTTCCCAATATTTTGTTTTGCATAGTGTTTTAACAAAAAAAATCCCTTCTGTGAATATTTAAGCGACCTTCGCAATTTTTGTGCAGGGTTTACTGATGCATTTGAATTCTTCACATGATCTATTCAATTTTGAGTTTTTCTTTAGTAAAGTGTGTTAATTTTATTATTTTTGAATGCTTATTGGATTTTTGTTGCAAAATATTTGATATCCTTATCTGAATTATTGGTTGTTAGAATTCTTTTTTGATATGCCCTTTGTGCCATATGTCTAGTAGGCATTGAAGCTAATCCTTGTAAATTTATGTGACTGTTTGGACTAATATAATGTTTCTCCAATGATAATAATTAGGGGAACTATAATTAAAGTCTATGCTACAGTTTACTAGGCTTTAGGGGATGATAATAAATTAAGGAAATGTGAATTTATAGTTTTTGACTCATTTTTTGGTTGCAGGTTGGGATTCTACATCTACATCCATCACAATAGTTCATTACCTCTTCGTCAACTAGAGAGCCCAAAACTTCCTTGAATATTGCTCAACAACTAGGTGCATTTTATGGTGGTGAGTAGGTTTACATAGATTTGAGAATCTTAAATAAATATTGCATCAGTGATAGTTCAATTGTGAAAGCTAGTAATGGAATAACTTTGTAGGTCACCAATAGATTGGGAATTGGCCTATATCATGTTGTCAGGGCCTTTGTCCATTTTCCACTTTTGTAAAATCTTCATCAAGATAGGGTCGCCAATCAATTGTAGATTCTAATGCATATACATTCTAGCAATTTTTTGTTATCAAGGAAGATAATTCCAATTATACAAGGGTATGAATTAAATTTTCCACCATTTAATGTGATTTGAGCTTCTGGATTTAAATGTGAGAGAGAAAACTCTCTTGTAGGTTGGAGAAATCTTGAACATTTTTATTTTTCCTCATAATATGTCATCAAATGAAGTTCCAAATGAGGATCTTGCATGTTCAAATTCAATGACATTAATATATTTTCAACAAATATAAGTGTGTTGCCTTATTATTTTCAAGGTTGCTTTTGAGAATTGTTAAGTTGTGTAAATTGTTTTTTCCTTTAGATTTAAAATGACTTTGTTGTTAGCTTTAAAAAAAAATGGATTTTTTTTTCCATAAAGAACAAAGATTTAAGCTAATTAAAATCACTATTTGGGAACTTTAAACCTTGAAACTACCTCAAAATAACATGTAAAATGATTCTGTGTTCTTTTTTAAATATTTTTTCATATTCTCTATAGAGAGATAATAGTTGGAATCATGGACATATAGTCTTTATAGAGAATATGTTTTTAAT
The DNA here is from genome assembly GCA_000404065.3 of Pinus taeda. NCBI lineage: Eukaryota > Viridiplantae > Streptophyta > Pinopsida > Pinales > Pinaceae > Pinus > Pinus taeda. The sequence continues at coordinate 61,752 of APFE031736570.1, forward strand.
ATGAGTTATTGTATCTAAAGAGACAAAAATGAAAATACCCCTATAAAGACAAATGAAATTATCTCTTAAGAGACAATAATGTCTTTTTTATAGAAACAATAGTAATATAGGTCTTATATTATCTTTATAGAGACAATTTTTTAAAACAATAATTTAGAGACACCCAAAAACCATATTTAAGACAATACAATTTTTTTTTCTTTTATATCTCAAATTAAAGCAACTAATTCTAAAATTGTATTAAAACTCTCACATGCCCAAAAACAATATTTAAGACAACGCTAAAGGTTTTTTTGGTTGAAACAACTGACTCTAAAATTATATTAAAACCCTAGCATTATATTAAAACCCTAGGATATAGTAGTGAAAGCATGGAAAAAGCTCACAGGGGCATGCTAGACTAACCCTACAACCATGCTTCCTACTTTGGATGGATCATGCTTGCTACTCGAGATGATTTATGCTGGGTGAATGGGTCCCCCATTTGAATTTTCAAATTTTAAATTCACTAACTTCAATCAAACTTTATCGTCCAAGACAGAGACAGCTTACCCTGAATCACGACACCCTAGACGCATTGGAACGTCAAGTGACTCACCATGAATGAATCAGAATATATGTCGAGGCCTATGATGGCAAGATGACCATTTATTATGAATAAGAATAAGCATAAGAGTAAGCTGGCTAGGTAGTGTCACGATAACCTTGTACCGATAGGGTACGCTCTTAGGTTATATTAAAAGACAACCTAAATATATTATAGCATTGTAAATATTGAAATATTGATTACCTATTCAGCACACTATTTTAGTTGGGTAAGCATTCTACAATCCCCAAAGTTTACATAGTTCAAGTTTCAATAAACCCTACACTGGCCAGGAATTAAGATGTATGATAATAATCCGTGTAGTCTTCGCAAAAACCACACGCAGAAGAGCTACGTGCTGCACGTCTGGAGCCATGGTGTACGCAGGATTCGATACCAAAGCGGTGAACTTGGAGTTGGAGGGAATGGATACATCCTGACCCAGACTCAGTTTTCCTTTAGCTTGAGGGTCCACGAAGTTGGGTAGGCAGTAGGAGAAGCTTTTGCTTTTGGCCTGAGAAGGAAGTGAAAGAGAGCCCCTGCCAAAAGCCAGGAGCCCAATAGAAGAATTGCCTTGGTATTTTGAGAAATCGGTTCCGCACCCAAATCCGAACTTTTCAACGGACTGAGAATCCAGCCACAGTGTATCCTCACTCATCTCCGCCGTGACAGCGCTCCCACCGTTGGTTCGGATTTGCAAGATGCACTTCTTTCCACTACAGGATACTCCGTCGCCTTCCAGGTTTTTATAGCACGAGCTGCAATCCAGTTTCTTGTAAGAGGAGGACCTACTGCTGTAATCGCACTTTATCCATGAGACGTCCTGCGAGGTATCAAAAAGCACAGGGATGTTATACTTTGCAGGCTTCCCAAAACCCACATTCACAATATAGCTTGTGCCCCCGGCGTTTCCCGACAAAACAGTAACGGAGCTTAATTGCCTTTTGTAGGTGGAATTACTTCCGGGGCGCAATCTGGATACTAGACCACTCGCTCGATACCTGCTCTGCAACAGCAAATTCCTCCATTCATTCGGATTCCGGGAGAGATTGGGATTGCCATGATTTACAGACAATTCCATCACTACTCCGGCTTCCATCGACTCCTGCACAATACTTAGAAACAACAAAATGGAAACCATCACTTGTGCTGCACTATTCCCCATCGCCATGGCTTCTTTCCTCACTCTTCAGATTTTAGACTAAACAGTAAACACGTCTTGTTTCGCATTTTACACGGTTCCTTGATGTCTCAATTTATAAGCTACCCCCGCAGGCTCGGATGAGGATGCCAAACACTTATCATACTACATCTCTAACATCGCGTTCACATTCAATAATTAAATAAACATTTTGACTTGGTGAAAGTATATAAAATAACATCGCGTTCACATTCAATAATTAAATAAACATTTTGACTTGGTGAAAGTATATAAAATTAAATAAAAATTTAATGCAATGTAATGTAAATATTTTAATTTTGATAAAATAAAATAAAAATAATGATGTGTAATAATATAAAAGTTTAAAGTGAACTTGACTTGATCAAGTTATTTATGAGAACCAATGGCACTGCACCCATTGCATCTAGGCTGGTTGCACCCAGAGACACTCTTTGATTGGGTCAAATTACATTAAAAAAAAAAATTTAACATTTTAATAAAAATAGAAGTAAAATATTAATGATATTGTCTTTCAATTAATCATATCATGATGATTTGGCCAACATTTGGAACCATCTAATGTGGTTCATCCTGAGGACAAAGGATGAACCACATGAGATGGTTCGGAACGTCCTCCACCAAATCGTCATGATGTGATTAATTCATTCACATTATGGATCACAAAAGTTTCTTGGTTCTAGGTTTTCACAACTCATGGTTTTGCACATTGTTTTAGTATATAAAATGTATATAAAATAAAAATATAATTAATAATTAAAATAAAATATTGGTAGAACACGGAATTTTACGTTCATGGTTTCTTGGCACCGTATTTTTTTCCCATGGTATTCTTATTACATAAAAATAAAAATAAAAATAATAACATGAAAACGTTTTTACTAGTCAAAATGAAATAAAATAAAATAAAAATAAAAATAACTTTACAGTATAATTTTTTTTGAATCCAATTCTTATTCTTTCATGGAGTGGGTATTATTCCTTTTTTGAATCCAAGTCTTACTCTCTCATGGGGTGGGAATTTCTCCTCTGCTCTGTTAGGATTTCAGGAGGAAAACCTTGACCTCCCTACAACTGAATCACATTGGGGGCACTGCTCCTTTTCACCTGCAAATGCTATAGCCTAACACGGTGCCAGAAGGAATGATTACACCTGCTGGGAGGGGAGAGATCCCCTCCTACCAGAATATTGTGGCTGAAGAAACAAGCTCTCAAGGCACGACGAATCTTAGGAACTAGAACAAAAATGGGAAATGTCCTTTAGTTCTCGATGCCCAATGGCAAGCTCACATGCAAGGTCAATGCCTACAACTCGTGGTTAAAATCCAAGATTCATAATACCCATCAAAAAATTAGAGACTTATAGGAAGTACATGAAGAACCATGCATTAATTTGTAAATTCATCGAGATCTAGTCAACTAAGAAGGACTTGGTAAGGTGGATTCAACACAAATGGCAACCAAAAGGCCATTTAGAGTTGATGTTAGGAGCTAGAGGTTCATTTACAATAATTTTCACTAGTCTACAGGATAAGGAAAGGGTTTTCGAAAGGGGCCTCACTTCTTCAATAATGGGGGTCTCTTCACGTGGCACTGGGAAGAGTGCTACAACCCTGACGAGGAGAAATTCCTCGCAGTGCCAATATGGGTTAAGTTGTTTTCCCAACTGAAAGACTTATGGGACTAGGACATCCTCGAAGGAATTAGGAACTCCAATGGAAGCTTTGTTAAGTTTGCGTACTCCAGACTATGGGGAAGGTACACCTCCTATGCTAGGATCTATGTTTACATGAATATAACAAAGCCTCTTCCTAAATTCATTGAGCTAGATTATCATGACGAGGTTTGGCAGCAGCCCAGTGACTATGAGCATATTCCCTTCAAATGTCTAAGGTTCCATGAGTATGGGCATCTAGAACTAGTTTGAACCCCAAGGGACTCTTAACGCCAATGGTCAAGCCAAACCGCGATATGATACCAATGGTTTTAAGGAAGTTCAAAGGAAAAAACGAAATCAGAAGAACTCACAAACCCCACCTCGGCCAACATCAAAGACCTGTAGAAAAATAACATATACGACATCCTTCAAGAGGAGGAAGATTTCACGGATGCCCAAACTTACTCTCCAGGCCCAGAAACACATCCAACTCCGTAGAAAGGAGGGAATAATACGAAGAGAAAGGCAGAAGGGGAACCAAAAGGCAAAGAAATATCTAGGCAAGTAATTAGGCATGCTAACATGGAGATTGATAGCTAAAAGGAGGATCTAAGTACTGAAGAATTGTCCATGTGATGACTGTTGAATGAATGGAGGCACTTAGATGAACGATTCATACCGGAGGATAAGAAAACAATTATATAAAGATATCATTCAACAATATAAAGCTAAATAAGGGATGATAGCTTTAGATCAACCTAAACAATTGGGATCCCAAATAAGCCAAGGTGCGGAACAGGGACCTCATGGAAAAGGAGGAAAGAAGAGTGGGAGAAAGAACTTGAATGAATCCATACAGAAGATAAGAGAAATGTTGGTGAACTCAAGAAGGGTGGTGTCATTGTTGGTGATCTTCCACCAACTTAACAAACCTCCTAAATGATTATTACATTTTGGAATGTACGAGGCGTCAATAATAGAGGAAAACAAAGATATTTGAAGGATAGGCTCTGTTATACTCCTATACCAATAGGTGTCATATTTCATGATTGACACTGATGAGATCTCTAATATGTTCATACCTTTTCTGGGTGCAAAGGTTTTCCATATTGTCAAAAAAAAAAAAAAAAATGTAAAGAGGGTATGCCTTAAAAGAAAAATCAAAGGGCAAAAAGAATGAAATGGTAAAAAAAATGAAAGAAATGAACCCCAAACAAAGAGACGAGGAAAGTGTGCAAGTCCAAAATGCCACTACTAGTTTATTTTTGCAGCAATCTGATTGTGTTCAGCTTGTTGATTTTTGCCACCATTGATGAATGGCCAAACAGCTTAATATTAGCTAGTTCATGTTCGAATTTCATGTTTTAGAGATAGAGAATAAAATCTGACCAAACTGTTCAATCTTAGCAAATAAATAGATAGGTAGAGAAGCAAAGGAGCTCAACAGCTGAATCTGAGCCCTCAGAGGTTATAAGTACAGACTCAGGTAGGCTTATCATGAAAAGAAAAAGAAGGTGATGTGGGTTTGCCAATCCAAGTGCACCCAAAGAAGAAGAAAAAATACTAGGTCAAGTAGGTAGGGTATGTACAATGGTGTTGCAGAATGATAATTGTGATAGATTTTGTCTCCACATGTGTTAACCTTTACTTTAATCACAAGTTCCATGGTGGACATTACACTTGATGCAACTCAAAGAGAAGCAATATTTCATAACTAATTGCCCTTCGTATTTCTCCCTAAACATTCATTAATTTCCTCCCAGTGTATTAAGATTTTCTCTTAATATCACTCACAAACCACTCATTCCGTTGCATCAAGATTGACTAAGTAAAACCCTATTTTACTTATGAAAATGGCCACCTTTCTCATATAAACCCCCTTTTCTTTTCCTCTTTCAAAGCCCAAGTTTAAATTGCAAAAGCCAAATTGTTTTTTAACTTAGCGCTTATCTTTGGATTCATATTCATATTAATTTCTGACATTTATTTGTATAAATCCCTTATAAGCATTTTCCATCCCGTGTATTATGTTAAAAAACCCAATATTATATATCCCCTCCCTAGTCGAAATACGACTGTATCACTATATAAACGGGATTAATAGATTCATCTGGAATCTGTTAATAACCATCCTCTGTCACACGATAACGTGATTAATTAACCATCTGGGTTAATTAGCAAACATCCCGCGGACCAATGAGATTTCCCTCGATACGTTTAATACATGATTTAATATATTGGGCCTGCAGTGTTAACTCCTGCCATATTCCACGAGCGCCTGTCGTTAGATCTGGGCCCACCCATCCAACGTTCGATGATCGTATCGTGCCACCCTACATCTCCGCTGTTTAATTCGCGTGGAACCGGTGGTTTTGCCGTTGTACCAAGGACACGTGTCACCCATCTGGGGTGCTCGCTCCTTCCCTGATCAATACGGCTTGACCCCAAAAGTGGTGTGGGTTAAACCGCTTACCACCCCCCACCAGCGACAAGACATCCCATCACTCTAACATCATCCATGCAATAAATGCAAAAATAAAGCCCCACCAAACCAAAATTTCATTAAAAACGACGAGAAAATGTCATTTTCGCCATTTTTCTTACAAACACTCTTTCATGCAAAATACGTCTCGTTGATTGCACGAGCGTTCAGTCTGCCACCCGGCCAGAGAGACCACAACAACATGCTCCGTCATCAGTCATTTGAACCTGCAATTGTACAATTTGTCTTCTTAAGCCAGGTATTTATCCATTCCACCAGTTACCTTGCAATTTCGATTTTCTACTGGTAATTTTACCTAAAAATGCCGAATTCAAACTCAAAACAATCCCAAGCTTCCATAAAAGACCTTTAAGCCTGTTGTCCAGTCCAGTATTTCCACAGAAACCCATTTCTAGTTTGAAAACACAAGAACCAAACATGGAAGCTCCCGTGGCCCTGAACGTCGTGCCTATGAATGCACCTCATAAATACTTAGACTATTTACCCTTGGCCGAGAAAGATTTCCAAACAAAAATTTGTCTGGTAATGTGAACCATCTTCAAGCCTTCTGCCAAATAAGGGATAGCTATCGAAAGAACTCTGATATTTTTGGGTTATGGGAATATAACCTGCCCATGTATTTCATTCCTTCAGTTCATGTTTTCCCAGACATCATTCATCAGTGTTGTACATATTATGACCCTGTCCTTAGAGCAGTTATGTCCCCATCCCAAACTATTCTTTTCCACATAATTGCTGAGTCTATTAATGAAATGATAAAGTTCCATTCAACTGAGCCCCTTGCTCGTCTTTACATGGGGTATCTACTTGAAAATCTTCTCAATTGTCCAGCTCAAAGATAACCCGTATTGCTCATACATTCATGCTACCAGAGGATCAGCCTACAGGCCCACCTCCCTATCTGCAAGTCTTTTTCACTGAAACTGGTAGACTTCTTATTGAAATGATATCCTTGATCTTGGGATTTAATACCAGTGAATATGTTGATGAGATCACCCTGGTTCTACTATCAATATTCATCCCAGGACAACCCCCTGCTATCAAATATGACTATGCCTCTTTCATTTCCAACAAAATACATGACCAAATCCAAAGTTTGGATACAGAAGGAGTCTTCAAGTACTCATCTTACATATACCACCTTCTGTTGTATTATCACCCATATAGCTTTTCTTTCCTCATCAGGAGGTTAGACCCAAAGGGAAATCAAAGGTCTGTAATCTTCTGGACCTTAGTCTTCCATAATACCTATGAGTGCCCTTATACTTATAATGAATTCATTGACTTGTTTATACATAAAGCATCCACTTTGCTGATAGGAGCTCCCCCTCCTAGGATCTTTGGTGATATGAAAAATATTTTTTAGCTCTCCAAACAGTACAGAATAGGTGACTGGTACCTCTACCAGAATCACTCGGAAATCAGAATATATGGTTGTGAACTGTGCCCTTTCAAGCTGCCCAAATATGTGCCCATAAGATTATTTGCATTAGAATATTTCAGACAGATCATAAAGGCAGACTTGGATCATTTTTGTAATGCAAAGAAGAAGGCCTAGCTGAGAATAAAAAACTAGTTGGGCCTTTATGTCATCCATTCTAGAGATGCCTGGCAAGAATCTGACAAGATTTTAGGAGATCACCTCAAATTGAAGAAAAGTTTCTGGTGGGTGTCATATGACCCAAATAGTTTTATAAGTGACAGAAAGGTAAGGAACAGGCTATCAGTGTATGTACATCATAACATCCCTGAAATTGAACAGTATGCCAATCAGTAAGAATGGGTAGAAGGGACCTCAATAGAGGAGATTAGTGAGCAAGAAAAGATGGAAAAAGCTACTCTTTTGGACAGGTATTTTTCAAACTACCTCAACAATCAAGATTTGGTACATCCTCTATTGGAACTTCTCAGCGCCCAGTACAAGGAGCCAGTACACGAGTCACAAGAACCTCGAAGGGCAAAGAATTGGCAACTAGAGAGCATCCTGCAATGGCAGATCAGCAACAGCAGATTCCCCCAGACCAAGCTAAAGCAACAGAAATTCCTGCATTACACACTCCTCTAAATGAGGGAAGAAGCAAGAAGAGAGACAAGGAAGACCCCATACCTATCAGTGGACATGCAAAACAACCAGGTGCAAAGAGCCAAAGATGAAATCCTCTATTAGAAGATGAAATAATGGAGGAAACCACTGACAGTATAAGAGGTGAAAGGGTAGTCAGCCAACAGACTTCCCCGGTGATAGAAACATAAACTAGCTTACATAGGCAGGAGCTAGAAAGGCAGCACGGTGTGGAATTTTCATCTACTAGGCCACAAAGCAAACAGGTCTCAGACATCAAAAGGATATTTATAGAGATAAAGGTTAGAAACGACCCACTAAGGCTTCAAATTTGCAACTAGTATTTTAAGATGGCCCCCACAAACTAGTAGAGATTAATGTCAGCTTATGACATTAAAGAGGGAAAAATGGTCATGAGTTACTTTAAGCCCAAGGTGCCACAACCACAGTCATCAACTAATTACATCAGGACAAATTTGGAGGTCCTAGCCAAGGACATTCATCCTATGGACCAGATTGAGCTTCATAAATAGACTGGAGAGATGGTCTACTCTACCCTAGCTGATAAAGCAATGTTGGCTCATAAATTACAAAACTCCTTGGACAATACCTCTACTCAACTACATTTGGAGAAAGCTTCTTCACTAACTAAAGACAATAGGATAAAATCTTTGGAGGAGATTATCATTGAATTGGGACATGATCCCAAAGATGCTAAAGGCATAAAGGCACTAATGAAGAAGAAAGAAGAGGACATTGCTGCCCTAAGAAAACAGCTGAAACTGCCCCCTTCCATTCATCCACAAACTGCAGAAGTTGTACAACAAAAATCAGAAGAAGACATGATGGAGCTGCTCATGAAACTCAATGAAATATTAACCGATACAGAGCAGGCATTGGAGAAGGCACCAAAGGAAGGGCAGGGAGAATCCACCTCCCAGCCTCCTGCGGTCATTCCTATAGTCTCAGTTGCAGCCCCCTCCACACTTGGTACAACATTGGCTCCCAATGTTCCAGCATCTACATCAAAGGTCATCACAGGTACATCAGCAATAGCAACAACACCAAGCAGCAGTACTAATATGACCACAGAGCAACTGATAAAATCCATGGAAGAATTGAAACTCCAACTATCATAATTGAAACATGTAAAGGAACAATTGGCAAAGGTGGAAATGAGTTATGACAAATCCAAAATGAATGTGGCAAAGAAAATAAGGGAGGTTAAAACATTAGAGAACAAAGTGAGAGCATTAGAAAAGGATCCCTCTCTGGACAAACCTCTGGCAAAAATCAAAGGCATTTTGTGGGCCAACATCAATCAATCCCTTAGTAATGTTTGGCGATCTATCCAAGTTATTTACGAACAGATTGTCTTAATAAGAGCAGCCCAAGTGGACATTCAAAAGACAAGAGCTTTATTGGGGCAGATGCCTGAACAAGTTAACCGGTTAATACATTTTTTTAACACCAAGACCAGCGAAGAACTAGAAGCACTGGAAATCACAGACAGGACAAGCACCATTCTAGAAATCAAGAGAGTTCTAACCAAGAGAACTCTGATGAAAAATTTAGAAAGGAGGTACCAGGACATGCAGGTGGAGATTAATTCTTTCACAGAAAAATTTGTAGTTTTGCAGAATAAGGGTCTACCCAGTCCTTTAACAAGTAATGACCGTTTTATGAGACACATAGATTATGTACATACATTGAATAAATATGTTGCTGATCAAGTTAATGCATCATCAAGTACTTCAGGAGAGAAAGAACTTCCATCTGGCCAAGTCCTCTATGATAAATTGCAAGGTTTATTCTACATTGAGCGTAAGGTAAAACATCTATTCACCATCCAGCCTAATTTCTTCAGGTACACAGAGACTAATGAAACTTTAAGGAAGCTGCAGAGACATAAATTACCAGAACAAAAGTGGTGGGAGGATATGCTAGAAATTTTATAAGCTTATCTTTGGTATTTTTGGTATCTTTGATAGAACCAAAATTTTGGGCTATTTTTCATGATAAGATGAACAAAGATGAATAAAGGGGAAGACGAGTTAAAGCATATCAAATCAGAGTTGAATAATATCCGAAAAGGATGGAATAGCCAGCACAGAGTATCAGTGGAAGACAGCTATAAACCAACTCACAGGGCCTACCTCCAGCACATCCAACAAATAGGGAGTAGCCAACATGGCATAAATTTGTTTTTCCCTGTTTTCGAGACTATTTGTCTCTATATTTTGTAAAAAACGATTAGTCATCACTAGATATTATCTCCATGAGATATTTTGTGAGATATTTGGTAAGATATTTTGTATAAATACCCTCCTAATCGAAGTATTTGGGGTTGGTGAATATTTCTAGACTTTGTTGTAACATTGAGTTTTGAATACAAAGCTGTTGGAATCAACTGTTATTATGCTTACTGAGTGAAGAATTGAAGCAGAGGACTTGCCACAGGATTCTTGAATCAAACATCATAACAAGAAGTCTCTTACATCTGTGTTTTAAAGTTTTTCTGGTTCCTTATATCACCCGTGTTTCATAATCTGAATGATAAAGATAAAGATTAATTTAGAATTTGCTTGAATGCACTCTGCTTTCATCTGTTATCATTCTCTGTGTTTTCTTTAGAATTAGAATAAGTAGTGTAACTCTTAATTGCTCCTGCTTCCAAATTCTTGCATGCTGATTATTTGTTAAAGAATTCTTCAATGCTCTTTAGTAGTAATCATCTATTTTCCCTCTTTAAATAGGTTGAAAGATTGTTAATTTCCTTTCACCCAATTTAGACTCATTCCATCTATTTTAGCTCTTGTTTCCTGCTTGACTACCTTGCCCTGTGGAAACATCTTCTGTCAAGAAACCAAATCCAGTAAACCACTCTCATTGACTCCGTTAGCCCAATGGACTAAACCTTAGTTTTTCACCTCTACTCTATTGAAACTCACCATCCAAAAATCAAACAAAACCCCTGAACCTCATAAATAGCCTAATACCTTTCAAAACAAAGTTAAATCATAAAGAGAGAACCCTCTCTGGATACAGATTGGCTAGATTCTATATCTAAAAGATTGGTTTGTGATTACCTTGACCTCCTTTCCTTTTCTTACAACTTTAGGGAAAACCTGATTGATAACATCATTGGCGACTCCACTAGGGAACTGAATAATTTGTTCGTTGTTGTTATCTACTTTATAAGCTACAAACAGAGCCTGAAGGTAGTCATGTAGCCTTTGAAAGTTTTTTGCTTTGCAATGGTAGAAGTAAATGAATGCTACTTCAGTCTATCTCTGGTCTAGCTTATAGATTGGACAGTTGTTTTAAAATATTTAATCAATTCCTCTTTCATAAATCTTGAAGAAAATTCACAATTCCCATATCCAAAGTCTCTTAAAGAAATTGTTAAAGTTGTAGTGTTAAACCTATTTACAGAAAACCAGTAACACATCTAGAAGCCTGGCTGCAGAAAGGATTCGATATACCATATCAAATCCTGATCCAAACCCACCTCCTATGTTTGAAAATCCTAATCTGATTCCTAGGATTCTTAGAAGACAAGAGAGCAAAGAAAATTCTGCTATTTCTCCGCCTCTATTCAGATCGAAATCCTGTCCTGTGAGGTCAGTTCTCCTCAAGGACGAACCTTGTATTCAGTATTTTGAAAGCTCTTCATTTAAGACCTTTTCCGAATCTAGGTTAACCCATACAGTTCAAGATCCAATATTCATTGAAAATTTACAGCTTGAAGTTGTTGCTTCATATCTTGACAAACATATGCAGAACTCCATCCAACCTGAGCTTATCTCTGAAAGAACACCAAGTCTTGTTGTGATTACTACCCCTTCTCCAAGTTCACCATCAACACTTCAGACTTCCCAACCTCAAGCTACACTTTCCATGCCCCCATTTGCTATCCATATTCCCATCATCGTCCTTATTGCACCAGTTGTCGCATATATCCCTACTATCATGGCAAACAGATATGCTCCTTTGAACTTACCTGCAAATCCAGGGGCTATGCCCCAAGACTATCAAGGTAAAATCACTCTTTTTGATGGCACAAGCACATACACAGCTCAACAGAATACTAAAAAAATGACATATTACTTTGAAATATATGAGGTTAATGCTGATGATGTCAGAATGAAAATTTTTGTTCAAATTTTGACTGGAGATGTTAGAACATGGTTTAGAGCCCTCCCTGGAAACAGTATCAATGACTCACAGTCTCTTTATCAGACCTTCTTGAACATATGGGAAAAGAAAAAAGATCCTCTCCACATTTTATCAGAATATGAAGGCTTGAAAACGGGGACCCAAGAAACTATCCAAGATTATTGTACCAAATTCAATAATGTCTACAATGTTATTCCCCAAAATCTCAGACCTCCTCCAGACTTAGCCTTGATCAAATTCCCTGATGCATTTGATTCTGATATGTCATACCACCTTAGGGAAAGAACTCTTAGAGACCTAGAAGAGATGCAGAGTATAGCTATCAGTGTTGAGGCCAATCTGATTTCTAAACGAGCTAGACCCAGAGCTGAAAAAAGGATACCTTTTAAAGAAGAACCTTCTACCTTGGAACATAAATTAGATACTATTATTAAAAGAATGGATAGACTTAGTGAAAGAGTAGAGACAATTGAGAGAAAATCCACTTGGGATGGTGAACTAAGCAATACTGGGAGAAATCCAAATTTCAGAAAAAATCAAAACCCTAATACTGGAAAGGTTGGGCCTGACCAAAACATTAGGCCTCCATTCCAGGAAAATTATGCTGAAACCTCAACCTCTGAGGAACCACCAGAAGACACTCAAATTAACTTAATGGGCCTCAACAATGAACAACAATTTTTTTTGACCCAAGAGGACAAAGAAGCTCACACTCTTGTACAATTCCAAACTCAGTCAAGTGAATCATTCGATTTCAGGGAAGGATATGACACAGCCATTTATGAAGTCCACAAGCAATACAATCTGAGGAGCAGAAGAATATATGTCTCTGAAACCAAAAACAAAATTATGTCAAGAAACCCAAGAAAGCTAAGACCAAAAACCCTCCGGCACAAGTCTTTCCTATAACAGGTTCTAACCGAGATAATCCAATAATTGAGGATGTATCATATAATCAACAACCTAACAAACAACCTTCCACTTCCATTCCTTCCAAAGCAAATGTAGAAGAACCTCCAGAAGTTGATTTGGCAACTACTTCAGCCCATAACACCACTCTCGAAAAAGAGAAAAACACAGAAAAGACAACTGAAAAAGACAATCCCACTGTCCAAAATACCAAAACCCAAACTGAAAAACCTTTCAATCTTGAGACTAAGATAGGCAAATTAAAAATAGCTATTCCATTGTCAGAATTTGCTAAACATGATGTCTACAGAGGTCAAATTAGCAGATCACTCCAAATTTCTGTGAACAAAGATTCAGTAAATGTTTTTGATGACCAACCTGAATTAATTTTTAGACCTGAGGTAAACAGAAAATCAATAGATGGAGGCGTTCCTCCTTTCTATGTAAGTCCGAACATACATGATAAAATACTTCATAATGCCATGTTTGATTCTGGTGCTTCTCACAACTTAATGCCTAAATCTATTATGGAGAAATTGGACGTAGATATTACCAGACCATACAAAGACTTATTCTCTTTTGATTCAAGCTAGGTTAGATGTCTAGGATTAATTAAGGATTTATGTGTATCACTAGTTCAATACCCTACCAAAACCATTTGAATGGACATAGTGGTAGCTGATATTCCACCAAAATATGGCATGTTGTTGTCTAGGTCTTGGGGTGCAAAGCTTCAAGGATCTTTATAGTTGGACATGTCCTATGCTACTGTTTCAGTGTTTGGTCAACCGAAGAAATTACAGAGAGAGACTTTAATGAAATATGTGGTAAGTAGCCAGGAGAAACCCCAAAATTTTCCTATCTACTCCATGCCCTCTGACATGGACTCCTTTATTCTCTACAATGTTGAAATTGATCCCCCAACTGAGATAAAAGTTTTAGCATTGGAACAAGAAGAAACTACAAACAAAAGGCCCAATGTTCAAATTCAAGAAATTGTTGAGAACAATAATGCACAAGACACTCAAGAGAAACCAGATGAAACTAAAGAACCATATCCTCCTAGCAAGCAGATTACTGAGACTCCAGATACTAACTATGAGCATGATATTCTTTGGTACTTAGAATTTGATGGTTCAATTAACAAATTAGGAGCAGGAGTAGGAATTTGGGTGCACAATCTTGAAAATGATCATGCTGAAGGTCATGCTTACAGGTTAAAATTTAAATGCACCAATAATATCGTTGAATATGAAGCCCTATTGTTAGGACTTAAATTGATCAAAAGTTTTGGGGCAATCAGGGTATCAGTTTTGGGAGATTCTGATTTAGTCATTCAACAGATGAAAGGAAACTTCCTCACAAATGATCCCAGATTAAGGTCTTACAGAGGAAGAGCAATTGAGATCCTTAATACATTTATTGAAACACAGCTAGCTGAAATTCCAAGGAAACATAATTTGCATGCTCACAGATTAACAACGTTTAGAAAGACTTGTAAATTACCTTTTGAACCCAATCATCAGTTCACAGTTGAGATCAGACACAGGCCAACCATATCTGACAATGTAAAAAACTGGCAAGCGTTTAACAATGATACTCAAATTAACAATTTCTTGACCCCATAGGAAACGTTTTCTGGCACTAATATAGACATGGACACTGTCAAAGATTTTAATCAAACAAATAAGATAGAAATAGACATTTCAGTAGAAATTGCAACTCAAATGCTTCACCCAACAAAGTTTACCAATAAAGAGATGCAAGATCTCAAAGAAATAGACATCCACGAGATTATTGAAGGAGAATCTGAAGTTATTGATTTGAAAGACAATCATTTGCCCCAAGGATTAACTCCTTTGGAATATTTCTTTGATTTTAATGATATCCCAAAGAAACCCAAGATGCAACCTCTAAAAGCAGACATTGAAGACTATAACATAGGAACTGAAGAAAATCTGAAAATGATAAAATTGTCCAAAAGTTTGCCACGTGATCAAAAGCTCAAATATGTTGAACTGATTAAAGAATTCCAAGATGTTTTTGCCTGGAGCTATGAAGATCTGAAATCTTATGATACTTCTATAATTCAACATACATACCCCTCAAGGAAAATAAAAAACCATTCAAACAAAAGCTTAGAAGAATTAACCCTGTACTACTCCCCTTAATTGAAAAAGAAATCAAGCGGATGTATGAAGCAGGAATAATTGCTCCAATCAGGTTTTCAGAGTGGGTGTCTAATTTAGTACCTACTAGGAAGAAAATAGGAGAAATCAGATTATGTGTTGATTTAAGGAATGTAAATAAGGTTTATTTAAAAGATAATTACCCGTTAGCTAAAATGGACCACATTTTACAAAGGGTAGTAGGTTCTTCCAGAATTTCACTTTTGGATGGATTCTCAGGCTTTAACTAGATTCTGGTCCATCCTGATGACTAGGAAAAAACTGCTTTTACAACACCATGGGGAACTTTCAAATATGCTAAAATGCCATTTGGACTTAAGAATGCAGGGTCAACCTTTCAACGAGTAATGGACATAGCTTTTGCAAAATAGATTCATGATTTTCTAGTTATATATGTAGATGACCTTACTGTGTTTTCTAAATTAGATCAACAACATTTAGATCATTTGAGCCAATTATTTTTAAAATGCAGAAAGTATGGTATTTCATTAAATCCTAAGAAGCCATTGTTTGGTCTAGAGGAAGGCAAATTGTTAGGCCATATCATCTCTGAAGATGGCATCAGAATTGATCCTGATAGAATAGAAGCCATTTTACAAATACCCCACCCCAGAAATGTCAAAGAGCTTCAAGCTTTCCTAGGAAAGATTAACTTTTTAAGAAGATTCATGCCTAATTTGGTCGAATTAATCAGATTGTTGAACAATATGTTAAAAAAGGATTCCAAGGTTAAATGGAAATTAGAAGCCAAACAAGCATTTGAAGAAATTAAAATGGCTTTGACCAAAACACCGGTCCTTACAACTCCAAGGTTTGACAAAGATTTCATAATATTTTCATTTGCATCAAAACATACCATTGTTGTTGTTTTACTTCAGAAAGATGATCAAGGAACTGAAAAACCCATAGCCTTTTTTAGTAAAGCACTTAGAACTGCACCACTAAAATACCAAATCATGGAAAAACATGCTTATGCACTTGTGAAAACTATTAAAGACTTTAGAGTCTATATATTGTACTCCCATGTAATAGCTTATGTACCAAGTGCTGTGGTCAAAGACATCCTAACTCAGGATGGAATTGAAGGCAAGCGAGGTAAATGGATAGCTAATATTTTGGATTATGATATTGAAATAAAACCTACAAAGCTTGTAAAAGGACAAGGATTGGCTAAACTCATGACTGAAACTAACTTTCAAGCCCTGGATATCAATGAACTAGATAACGAACAAGAGATGGTGATTCCACAAATCAGCCAGGCCTTCTTAGAATCACCTTGGTATAGTGATATAACCCATGTCTTATTAAACTTGCAAGCTCCTCCAGGGTTATCCAGAACAAAGAAAATGTTTTTAAAGATGAAAGCTTCAAAATTTTGTATCTTAGATAATGCTCTTTTTTGGAAAAATCATGAAGGTATTCTATTGAATTGTCTAATAAAAGATGAAGTTGATAAAGTTCTTAAAGAATTTCATGTAGGGGACTGTGGTGGACATCTTTACAGGAAATCAACTACAGATAAAATCCTAAGGGTTGCATTTTATTGGCCCACCGTGTTCGCCGATGTAAAGAAATTTGTCACCACTTCATAAATGTCAAATTTTTGAAGGCAAGAGGAAGCTTTTACCTCTACCCCTTAAACCAATTCCCACTGAAAGGCTCTTCCAAAAATGGGGTTTGGACTTCATTGGGGAAATTCATCCTCCCTTTTCTGGCCAACATAAATGGATGCTTACTGCCACAGGTTATTTGACCAAGTGGATAGAAGCCATCCCTTCCAGACAAGCCAATGATACAGTGATTATAGGATTCTTAGAAACAAACATACTATCTCGTTTTGGCTGTCCTGAAAAGATCATAACTGATAATGATGCTGCTTTCAAATCCAAGAAAATGATAAGCTTTTGTCACAAATATCATGTTAGGTCCCTATAATAGTAGTGATTACCCCATTACTATTGTATTTGTATCCCTTATTAATATTGTTGAGCCCCTATTGTCCCCTTCTTTTTATTACTGTGCCCCATAGAATCCCTCTATTATTATTTCTGTGGCTTTATATTATTATTGTTAGGTTGGCTGAGTTACATTGTGACTCCATAGACTCCTATATATAGAAATGAGGTTTTGTCATTTGAATCATCCAAGAATTGTTCATTTGTGTAATGTAAAGGAGGTTGCCCCCTCAAAGAGGCTGAATTCTAAGGTGTTGATCTCTCTTTTCTATATTTTTGTAAGCTGGTTTCATAACATTTGGTATCAGAGCTTTGGATTATAGGGTTTCGCTGCTCCAAATAGGTCATCGTGGCATTTTCTCTATAACTTTATTTATGCAACATTTCAAAAACGAAAAAAACCCATTTGAGACGAAATTGCACTGAACCTTGGGTCTGAATTTCAGAGCTTTTCATAGTATATTTGCGGAGATATGATCTGAGGAAGTTGGTCTTTTTGCAGACTCTTGAATTACATTCCAAACAGGTGACCTGGGGAAAATCGTCATAACTTTCTCTCTGAGCATAAGATTGAAATTATGTAAGAAGGTATAGAAAGAGGATGGACTGTAGATTTTTGTATATATTTGTTAGTGCCATAGGTTGAAACAGTGACATGTGGCAATTCATACAAGCTCACTCATCTGGAAATGTCTATAATCAGGTCATCTCGAGAGATTGTGCATAACTATTTCTTGGAGAATCCAATTTGGATCAGACTGGGGGCATTGGAAAGAGAACATAGAGGGCTACTACAAGTCGCAATTTCAAAACTGGATGATCTGAAATTACAGAGATACATTAGATTCAATATCAAGCTCCTACAAAGTGAAAAAAAGGTGTGTATTTTTTTTAAATTTTTGCTTAAGCTTGGTTTGAAAAATTAGTTTGAAGGAATTCAAAGGGCATAGTAAAGCATTATTATCAGCAATTGATGCCCCAAGGAAAGAAAATGCAAACACCTAGGAAGCAACCTAAAAGCTCTGGCATGACTCATGAAGAAGAGGAAGAAATGCAACATGATATATCAAAATTACAAGACCAAGTGCAACAAGTGCCACTTGCACAAAAAGTAACAGAATCTAAGATGAAAGGTGTAGAAGCTAAGATGGATGGCATGGAAGCTAAGATGAATGGCATGGACACTAAAATAGATGGAATGGATGATAAGATGGAAGAATTAAAGATAAATATGAATAAGTTGCTACAAGAAATGGTCACTAATGGTGAAAGGGTAGTAAAGAAAACTCATGATGAGAAAAAAAAAATGTTAGTAATGATTCCATAGACTCTAATGTTGGATCAAAGACCCACCATATTCCAAAAATCGATATGAGGAAGTTTGATGGCAAGGTTCCCGCAACATGGATATTACAAATGGAGCAATTTTTTGATCTCAATAATGTGCAAAACACAAGAAAGGTGCGTATTGCAACTTTATATTTGGAACCAAATCAGTTTGTATGGTATCAATGGCTTTGCTCTCGTAAACAAATTATCACTTGGGTAACTTTTACTCAAGAATTGACATCACATTATGAGGATACAAAAAGCAACACTTTTTTTAGCCAATTGATAAGTCTCAAACAAAAGGTTTCAATAATGGAGCATATTGAGGAGTTCCAAAAATTGAACATAAGGGTAAAAAATATTCCAGAGGAGTATAGGATTGATGTGTTCATAGGGACATTAAAGGATAATATCCAACATGATGTTCGCCTTTGGGAACCTAATTCATCAGAGAAGGGATTCAGGTTAGCAAGAAAAATGGAAAACAAAATTATGGCAACTAGGAAGCATACCACTCACAACTATAAAGATGGAAGTGTTGTTTCCCCTAGTCTTCCACAACCTATAAGGTTGACACCGCAAAAATTGGAAGAAAAAATAGCAAAAGGGCTTTGTTACAGTTGTGATAGAAAATACACTAAAGGTCATAAGTGTGCTGAGAAGAAATTATTCTACATAGATTGTGAAGAGGAAGAAGAAAAGGAGCAAGAAAGGTCAAAAGAAGAGATATACTCCAGGAACAAAGCCTAGATGAAGAACAAATGAATCCGACCATATCTTGTAATGCATTGGTGGGAATTACAACTCCTCGAACCA
>APFE031736579.1:0-19484 GCA_000404065.3 Pinus taeda
ATAAATTAAATTATTTTTAAAAAATAATAAATTTTCATTTCTAATGTTAAACTACGAAAATATTGCACTGAATTTTTGGTCAAAGCCAAACTAATATGGTTTGACCAAAAGAACCAATGCAATATCCAACGTGTGGCGGCATGTATAATAAGACACCAATATCTAAAAAGAAAGCAACACATACCTAAACATATGTGACTTGACATACTTGACAGTGCATGTGTAATATTTTTGATGACTTGACAAAGGTCACTTGCCTTAAAGGGAAAACAAGTGATATTTTGCATTAACTCACAATTCATGTTACAAAAACATGACATTTACGTTTCGTCTTAACTTGCAATTCATAATTTAAGAAGGAAAACACAAGGATCCAAATGACAAATTTGAAAGGAATTAATAAGATATTTGTAAGTGGCATACTTATTGTGACCTTATAAATTATACAGTCACATAATGCACTACTATGTAAGTGAAAAATAATATTAAGAATTGCTCTCAGCTTAAGGTAAGGTACACCTTATAGGGAGATAAAATAGCTATCACACCCTTTAATGTACAATGTGTATATATTGCAATACATAACTAAGGTTTAGCAATATCTTAATCAATTACTAACACATAAATGAATGAAAACTAAATTTGAACCATAACAAAGCTTAAAGTTGATTCTTATTTCTATTTTTGTATGCTTATACCTATAACTAACATCTCAAAGCTCAATAGTCTCAGAGAGAGAGAGAGAGAGAGAGAGAGAGTTTTCTATCATCCATTTACAAATTGGCATAACAAGTATATAGCTTCATGAGAGTTTTCTATCATCCATTTACAAATTGGCATAACAAGTATATAGCTTCATGTTTCCATGTCTTTTGAGGAACACACTTGTATTTTATACAATGTGTAGTACAAATACTTAAACATTGATCATGCATAGATTTTTCTTTGTTTGTCACCTTATCATTCACATAAAGTTATCTAAACAACAAGAACAAGTAGAGTAAAATTCAACCATTGAATTTATTTGGAAAAAGTTAATCCCACAATAACAAACAAAAGTTATTGAAGATGAACCTTGGGTTCACAAGAAAAGTTTAAGCAACAAAAAAAAGGTGAACTTTGAATCCAGAATTAATATGCTAGCAACAATAACATTATTAACCACAAATACAATAGTAACAACATGGAAAAGGTGAATGCAATGCAATTAGTTCAACATATAGAGAATTTGGTCTCTATATAGGACTCTATGGTTCAATACAATAATTATATAGTCCTATATGATTAATATTTCCATAATCAATGGGTTGGTAGGAGAGGGAGGTATTCTTCTTTGTCTCTAAGGACTAATTGTGGTCAAATTCTCATGGGGTCTTGGCAGGAAATCCAACAATCAAACAGAAATGTATGGGCCCTATTTTGGATTAATAATATCCCAACACTGTGGTGTCCATGACATTACCATACTAGGAGACTCTTTCCTATTTATTCATCATTTGAGAACCAATACCCCTCCAATAGATAACATGTTAAGTTTGTTGTTTCATCGTATCAAAGGTATCTCCAATCTTTCATTAGCTCCCCCTCCTTTCATATTCTTAGAATCCTCCACTTTGAAGAAAATCTCCTCACCAATAAGGCTTGTCTTTTGGGTGAAGGATAAACTGAAATCAATGGCCTTGATGGTTATGCTATTATCCCTTAATGATGCTCATGATTGACCTATGTATTCCCAAAAATCATTTTTGTTACCATTCATAATTAATGCCAATGATTGGCTCCCTATTAATCTCTAGTCTTTTCCCTCCCAATCAGTTGTGTCCCCTCCCTATTTTGATTCCCCTCCCACATTCCGTAGCTCCTCATAATATAGTAATTGAAAGATTTATTTTGGGTCATTCGTGAATGACTACAAGAAATGCCTTATGCCAGCTCATCGTGGCATATCTTGGGCGTCATCCTCATGCAAGTGTGCCACATTTATTGGCACCTACGTAGATCAATATCAACCTTAGGAAATATTTTAAGACTTTCCATAGTTGCATCTCTACCAACGTGCCTAATTTATTTGTACTGGTGAATATTAGATTAGTGCTGAACCTCGAGCTCATGACATACGAGGAAGGAATTTTCTCAGTTAGTTTTGTGATGATTAATCCATCTCAGGACCCTGGAAACCATAATGTGGATTTGCATGATCGTATGTGGTTATTTTATTACAGTGTGAATAAATTGAGGAGAAAATGCACATCTTTATTCACTCCTTGCTAGCAGGGTGCGTTTTGGTCTTGTTACCCTTTGAGAATTTGGCAAAGGAAAGTTTCGATAACAAGAGTGGCATCCAGATGGTGGACCAACTAGAAGATTAGTGATGAGATTCAAGAAGCTCCTTGAGACTTCTTCCGATGTGAGCTTTGTTTGGGGGTAAAGCACCGCTACAATTGGGAACTATGGCATCTTTCTCTCTCTGGTTCTAAGGTAATTGTTTTAATTCTCTCCTACTTTGGTTGTGTACGAACCTCAAGCGTTTCTATTTGTTTCGTGGCTTCAGTTCACACATTTGATAAAGGCAGAGAATTGTAGCTAGGAATAACTTTCCTATCCTTTCTGGGTTATATCTTTCTAGCTCAGCTTGCATCTTCTAATTTAGCTATTGCACCATCCGATTGAAACCTTTTGAGCATTCAAAAGTATATTGGTCATCTTGTCACTATTTTTTCTTCAGTTGGCCCTTCATTTCCCACTCAACTCTGGTTTCAGAGTGAATCTCTCATGGATACAAGTTCATAAACATCATATTCTTTAGCCTCATCTATATGTGATCATTGCATAAAAGAACATGCGCATATTAATTCTGAAATCTACAACTTTCATGTCTTTCTTTACCAATAAAGGGCCTATTATTGCAACACCATGGACATAATTGTGGTGCAACAACAACAAATTTCATGCTTGGAGGATGAGTTTAATGCTATTTGAAGAATTATTATGGACCTCATGCTTCAGGGTGCCCAACTGGCCAACCCAACAAGGGAACACCTTGAGATTGTTGAGAAATCTATAGGGAAATAGTTAGGATGATTTCTTTTTTCTTGATAATTGCTTGTGTTGTCTTTTTACCTTTTCTTACTCGTTAGCTTCTTCACTTATTATTACGTTTGTATATCATCAAAAAAATACCAAAACAAGAAGAATAATACTACACAAGAACACATAATGTAGGTTGAAAGCTAGGGCCATGTTGAAGGCTGGAAAATAATTGCCTCAACATCAGGGAATACCACCCGGTCAGAACTTAAGGCATATTCATTTCCGTTGGAATTGGTGGTTCTGAATAGGGATAAAGGGACCAATTTTCCGTGAAAGAGATATAAAAGAATAATGGAAATGAAATTTAACTAATGGAATGATTTTAAAGCTAAATATGATATCATTAAATAAACTTATTCTACATATTTCCCGAGATAATATCTCTTGATAAGTGATTCATAAAAAGATTTCACAAAGCATGCAAAAATATAGATCATTAAACACTTTATGAAAGGAAAACAAATAAGATAAACTAAATTAATTAATTTAATTGGTTAAAACTAATTACATATAAAATCAAGTTATCTCATATATAATCACAAATGATACAATCCTACACATCAATAGTGACAATGTTTAACTTTTTTCAAATCATTCATATAATAAAATAACATATAATAAATTCACTATCTATCTCCATGAAAGATAGTGGCAATATAAATATAATAGTACCTGATACATCAATATTTTGCTCATAGAAAAGATAGCTTCCGGTTTAGCTTCTCAATTAGATAAATTTGGATTTAAACAATAGTGCAAGTTCAAAGTTGTCTATCAAAAATTCCGAACCCATTTCTAAATTCATGGAAGGGGTTTAAATATCCTATTAATATTACAAAAATAATAAACTAAACAAAAGCCTTCAGAAAAGCTTCAATAAATCAAGCAAAGATAAATATAACAATATGTTGCAACAAGAAATGCATGACTATGTTATAGGCTTATTCTTCATTTGTTCTCTGAGTCCACATATGTCTGTAATTGGCTTCAGCTGGGGGGGACAAATCGGTTGCATGCACATCTTCCCCGTAAATATTGCATCACTAAGTGTTGGAAGAAGTTAAGTCGTTGCGTTAGAGAGACACCTCAGCACTAGCCACTGACTATGTGGTTTGACCAAGAAATGGAAATAACCTTCAAGGTTTACTTTTGAAAAACTTTGGATGTCTTCGACCTTCTTCTTGGACGTTTCCTACCATGAATTCTTCAGAGTTTTGACATATGGCAATGTGTCCTTCGAGCATTCCTGTATTAGATTGCCCTGCAATAAGGTATCACTGATGTATTCCGTGAAATTTGAAGCAATATTTCTAGCTCTGATAATAGCCATTTCTGCTTGTTTCATTTTGATGTCCCAGTCACTGAAAATGATATCTTTTTGATATTATTCGATTCGAGGAAGATCAACAGATCTTCCTTCAACACTGTCTTGTCAATCTATATTCTCAGAGATTTTCTCATCAATTTCTTCATAGAATGAACTCATATCAGACAACTAGTTAACTAAGGAATCACTAGTCTTACACAGATCATGAATTAAAGTTAATTTGTGACAAAAGAAAATATGTTTCTTAGTAAGGAGTGTACCCAGTTCTCCTGCTTCTTTTCAGACTTCATTTATTTATAGATTTTCCTTTAGCTGATTAATCTTTTGTTGTAGTTATTGTACCTGTGCATCTTTGTCCTTGATTTCTAATTCAAATTGTAGTTTCAAGTCATTAAAACTTTGTTGTCATTCGACAAAGTTTTCTTGCCATTGTTGCTCAATCACTTGCCTTTCATTCTAGAGATCTTGTTCTAATTGAATAATCCTCTGGTCTTTTTCCTTCATAAGTAGTTGTTGCTTTGTCAATAGTAGCACTAATATAAGCACCTACAAACTATGAAAGTCTGTTTAATTCTTCATCAGGGATTGTTTGGGCTCCTTTCCATAGAACTTGAAAAGGAGTCTCCTTTGAAACTAATGGTTGTGCCTACCCCAACTTTCTCTTCTTTCTTGAATTGCTCATTACTGCTTTCTATTTTGGACTGTAAATTATATCCAAAGGGGGGGTTTCTTCAATTTTCAAGACTATCTCCGATGTAGGAAACACTAGGATAATTTCCATATCCTCACCAACAATAGTCTTTTTGGGAGCCTCAACAGTATTATTTTCGGGAGCCTTAGCAGTGAACGAGGTTGTCCCTTCAGGTTCTGGAACATGCACTATTTCTTTGTTGATTGTAGTATTTATATTCTGAGTTTCTTCAGTTGATAAGACACGATTAAATTCCTCCCGCACTTCATCCAAATTTTTTTCTTCTTTGACTTTGATCATTTTCTCAACAACTGTAGTAGTTATCATTGAAACTTGGGAAATAATTGGATTATTTGTCGAGGAGGTTGATGTATTTAAAACTTCAACATTCTATCGAGATTATCTTAACAAAATTTCTGGCAGATGGGATATTCTCTAATTTCAATATTGACTGAATCTAATCAATTCTTTGGGAGTTAGACGTTTTGCTGCTAACTTTTCAACTATAGAATAAGCTGGGACCATTTCAAATAAATCATCGAATTTGTCAGGCTCATTTGAAAATTTCTTAATTCTGGCTTGTGTTGTGACATCTTTCGCAACCCCATTGGGATCGTATTGCTTGTTTGGAATGGTTGGAAAAATAAAAACTTTGATTTGGTCAATTTCAAGCTGAGCATGCTTGAGATTTTCCAGCGTATAGGTACCACAAGAAATAGGAAAAGGAGGCCAAGTATTTTTCTTGGCATCCTTGAGCACTTTAGTCAAACCATTACCAATTGTTTGGTAGGAAATTTCTTTGGCCAGTAATTTATCTGGGACAAAAAGAGGCAAAAAATGAGGATGGGCAAGGCTACCAAAAACTCGAATATAAGTAAATTATTCTTCCCCAAACCACTTCCTAATGGTTTTAAGTCTTTATTAGCTTCTACGAAGAGTCTAGGTGCATTACTGCCAAAGACCTCTTGGTGAATGGGGAGGATATTTTCATGACAAATTTTATAAAAATAAGAATGATACTTGGTTTCCCATAAGATATCAAGGTAAACATGAATAGGGGTAGGGTATTGAATTGTCCACTTCCATCCTATAGATGGGAAATCATAAGAAAAAGAAATGGCATCTATGATATAGGCACTCATAAAGAAAGGGGGAGAGTTCCTCTCAATAACATTACGCTTCTATCTGTAATTGCGGATTTGAGTAGTTAAATTATTGGACAAAATATTTTCCCAATCCATGATATAACCATTAGAAGTGGCCTCTATTAGCGGCACCCTTTCCTCTGAGAATTTCTATGCATTGGGGTAACTGTAGAGACGACACATCATAGCAGCAATATAAGAGAAAGGACCAACAAATAGAGGCTAACGAATACATACACCTGTCTTCGCGCTTGTGTTTTCTTGGGTCCCTTCTCCATTCTCTGATAAGATCTGTTGGGTTCTGATTCTCCTGCATGAACTTTTGGACAAATTGAGTATCATACTTTTTCTAGGGTATCAGAAAATGGTACATTTTCCTTAAGTCCTCAACCTTATAAGATCCAATGATTGTCTTCTTGGGAGTTATAAAAACTCTATCTCTAATATCCAGATGGTCGATGACCCATCTTACCATATCTGTGTAGGGTAGAATTTTGGGATGTGCAACAATTCTGTGAAAAAAATGAATTAGCCACATCATTCCATGTGGTGCTAACATCTGTCATGGGAGCATCAATAGTAGCACTTTTTATTTTCAATAACCCCTGGGTTTTCATCCTCGAACAATTTGTATATGACCTCATAGGACGACCCTGCGTCTGGAGTGCGGGTAGTATCTGTAAACAATGGAGACATATCAGGAACTTCTTGAGGAGGCAACATTGTCTATGGCTGAATTACCAACTTTCTCTTCGCTTTGATTACCGTTGAAATTTCCTTTAACTGTTGTTTATTGGAATTCACCTATTAAGAAGAAAACCAGGATGAGATGAAAGAACTCGTAAAATGCAAAGAGTCTTATCAATTGAATACGATTTTTAATGAAAAATCCTTCTACATTACATCAAAATCATCACAAATCATTTAAAACCTCGAAACTATAAACACTCAAAGTGGCCATTTAATTTTAGAACATTTGTTCATGTGATGCTGACACCTGTCATTATATCGGGAAATTACTTTATTAATGTTTTTATATTGGGTGATATGAACATGACCTTGTGACATGTGATTTCCGATATTATGTTGATTGGTCACAAATCACGATGTGGGATGTCCAATATCGGAATGTCAGGAATTAACAAAATGTGATATTGACATTTGTCACCTAACTGAGCGTGATACCAGTAATTGACAGAATGTGATATCGCTATCAACAATTCGCTATCAGTAATTTTCTATCGGTACTCACTTTGAATTGTCAACGTCGATAAGCCAATTAGCATTTCACGTGCGGTGTTTTAGTGGAACCATCATTTATGATATTTCCGTTTATTTTTTCAAACAACCTTTAAAAACTTTGGAGATGTTTTTTAAATATTTTTAATGGAAACATAGTTAATAGGGTTTCTTAGATTTTCATATTATTTCCTAAGAACTACGGAAATGATTCTAAACCTAAGAAGGGTTTTATTTCACAAAAATATTTTCTTGTTTTATTTATATATAAAAAAGGGTAAAAATATAAAACTTGTCCTATTTTATTAAAACAAGAAAAGACTATTTTCTAAAAAATTTAAAGGGTCCCCATTATTTCTTATCCTAAGTCTAAGGCTAATGGGGGTTGTCGAGTACTACAACAACTGGCGACACACTGGACGAAACAGTTAATCTCTGTAATAATAATAAGATCTTAATCTTTATCAAGACATATTTTAGAAAGTTAAAAATTATTTAAATTTAGATCGATATAGATAACTTTGAAGTGAAACAACTTATTTTATTGTAAAGCTTCTCAGATCTTATTAGAGATGAAAATATTCATAGTGTAAATCTGTCAGTAATAGGCTGAAAAAGTAAAGTAAAAAGTATTAGAAGTTTATCATATTGAATAAACTTATTTGTCGCTGGTAGATCCATTGTTGCCAGCAGGCGTTCATAGCCTCGACAAGGTTACCATTTAACCAAAATGAAAGAGTATCCCATCCATGTCATAATAACATTCTTAGAGGTAATGAGTCTTTTTTTTTAACTTTTTTACTTAAAATTCATTATCCTGGTTTGGTGGCCAGATGATGATAATGCCATTCACAAGTTATAATAAAATTGAACAAGTCGGTTTGTAATGAGACCTATTTTATTATAGTCGTATGACTATAAGCCATCAGCTTGGTTTGGTTTCCAATAGTGATAATGTCAATGTCATTAGTTTCCTATGTTCATGATAAGCAGGTTCATGAGGAGACCTCTTAACTTTTAAGTTTCTTATATTTTTCAATTACACTCTAAAAAATTTAAAATTGATGGATTGGGAGGTTTCATTTACTCAAGAGTTTTGTATGACCATTTAAGTAAAAGGTGCTAAAGCTTCATAATAATTTCTGCTTTTATAAAAATAACTTTTAGAAACCAATATACAAACAAATATATTCTTTAAGAGTCCCAAGCCAAAAGATTTCACAATTAAATGGTTATCATATTTCAAAGTTTTGAAATAGATGCAATACTATATTTGAATTTATAGTTTTGTTTTCTACATCGTTTCTTGAGTAATTTAATGCCTTAATAATGAAGATAACTTCCAATGTATACTTCAAAAGTGTACTACTTATTATAAAACTTAAAAACGTTATTTTTCATATAATATTATTTACATATTTTACAAGAGAACAAATGTTCTTTTTAAGGAAAAAAAAATTTTGAGAATAAGTCCATTAATGGGAAGAGTTTCTTTCTTCCCTTGTAAATCTTGTAATATAAGAGTTAATGAACCTATATTCTCAAAAATTTGAAAGGGACCAAGCCAGATTTTTTAAATTTAGTATGTTTTCCTTTATCCTCATGCACTTTATCCCATTTCAAAACAAAGTCTCCAATTTCAAAATTTTTATCTTTCACTGAATTTATATCAAATGAAGCTTTGACCAACTCTTGATGGTGAGCATTGGCCTGTTTGGATCTATTCAGTTCTTCTTCCAATTTAAGGATTTGAGACATTCGCAATTGTAGAGCGGAAGAAGGCATTTCTTCAATGAATTGTACTTGGGCTAAAGGAGAGGTACCTATTGAGGTTTTCTCAGTTATTCTATTAGCCCATAAAACAAATGTTAAAGGCTTATGCCAATTCTTTTGATTTTGGTTCATGGTTCGTTTCATGCTTCATATAATATTTTTGTTAGCGGATTCTTCTAAACCATTCCCCTAAGGGTAGTAATTTGCATAATACTTAAGTTTAAATCCTCTTTTTAGAGAAAATTCAATCGTTTCATTCCCAGAAAAATAAGAAGAATTGTAAAAAATGAGAGCACGAGGGATATCAAACCTAGTAATGATAAATTGATTAATGAATTTAGTAATGCTCTCCGAATTGGCTAACTTCAACGGTATTTCCTCTACCCATTTTTTAAAGTAATATATTGCAGTCAAAATGTACTTATGATGTTTGGAAGAATGAGGAATGATCTCACCTATTATGTCCAGCCCCCATTGCTCGAATGATTGTTCGATGTTATGTGGCTACAAAGGCATAAATGGTTTCTTTTGTCTTCCTGGAGCAGTTTGACAAATTTTTCATCTTCTTACATACATGTGAGTGTATTTAAATAATGATGGCCAGTAATATCCAGCATGTAGGATTTTATGAGCAATTGTATCTCCACTGTAATGTCCACCTGTTGACCCATCATGAAGTTCCTGTAAGACTTTTTCTGCTTCAACGTTTTCTAAACATATTAACAAAACATAATCATAATTATTTCTAAACAAAATACCATTGATGAGTTGATATTGATTAGGTTTTAATCTCAAGGCTATCTTTATTTTTAAAATCAAGCTCGAATGGAGCATAAGAATTTTTTTAAATAAAAGATTAAATCAACATATTGAGATTCAATATCAACAGGAAGTACCTTTGTGACTTGATCGATATTACCTGTGGCTTCATTAACTGATGTATCATTTATTCCTGTAATCAATTTGCAAAAACCTTGACCTCTCATAATTTTAGCGGGTTTGATTTCTAGGTCATATTCTTGGAGGGTAGTAACCCAGTTAGCCCTTTTTTCTCCTAACTTATTTTGAATAAGTAATTGTCTAACCGCTAAGAAAGGCACAATGAATTTAATATGATTTTTTAAGATAAAAAGGTCTAAAATACTTAATGGCTTTGTAAACTGTAAAGGCTTGCTTTTCTACTCTAGAATAATTTAATTCAGCTCCTTCAAAATTTGAGTTGAAGAAAGAAATAGGAGCTTCAATTTTGTGTTCATTTAGTTGTGTTAAGATTTCCGCATATCAGAATTTAGAGGCAAAAGTATATAAATTGAATTGATCAGAAAAATTAGGAGTTGATAGGGCGGGAGCATCAATTACAGCTTGTTAGATTGCTTTAAATGCCTCTTTCATTGTTTCCCCATTTGAAAAGAAAAATTTTCTTGATCATAGTTTGTAATGGTAGGAAAATTTGAGAAAATTCAGGGACAAATGTTTTGACAAAATTAATTTGGCCAAGAAAATATTGCATTGACTTTTTGGTATGTGATAATGGAATTTTTGAGATTGTCTTAATTCTTTCTAGATCAATACAAATTCCATTTTTTGATACAATAAATCCAATGAGTTTACCTTCATTAAGAGAAAAAAATATTTCTTGGGGTTTAGTGAAATTCCATACCTTTTTCATATTTCAAAGATCTGCTTTAAATCATGCAAATGATTATTTCTCTTCTTAGAATATATGGTAATATCATCTAGATATACCACAACAATTTTATTAATTAAACCCCTGAAAGCGATGTCCATTGTCTCTGGAATGTAGCTCCTACGTTCATCAATCCAAAAGGCATTTTTTGATATGTGTATGTTCCCCATCTTGTTTTGAACATAATCTTTAATTTATACTCTGGACGAACAAGGACTTGAGTATAACCTAAGAATCCATCTAGAAAAGACATTAGTTCAGAACCAACAATTGATTGTAGAACTTATTCCATTTGTGGGAGGGGGAAATTATCTTTTTGACATATCTTATTTAAATTCCTAAAATCAATATAAATGTGAATATCGCCATTCTTTTTTCTAACTGGTACAAGATTAGAAACCCATTTGCAATGTCTTACTGGAAAGATAATTTTGGTTTTTAAAATTTTATTCAACTCACTTTTGATTTGAGTTTCCAAATTTGGATGAGTCTTTCTAAGTTTTTGTTGAATAGGTTTGACATTGGGTATCATTGGAATAATGTGTTGGATGATAGAAGTATCATAAGTTTGAGATCTTCATAATTCCAAGCTAAAATGATTTTATATGAATAAATGCATTTCTTTCTTTAGATGATAATCCAATACCTAAGTTAATAATTTGAGGTTTAATATTAGATCCAAGGTTAACTAGTTCAAATCTCAAAGTTGAACTCTGAAGTTTGTAGTTGCTGACCTTTTGAGATATATCTTTTAAATCATAAATATCCTTAAGTTTAACTACAGGTTTTGGCAGAGGATTTTGTTCATTTGATTTATTCAATTTTATATCATGTTCATCTTCATTAATCATTTGGTCAAGATAAGATTCTTCAAACGTTAAAAAATCAAGGATATCTTCATCATCATTGAATACTCACCAATTGGTGACATTATCAGGAATGGAAGGGAGAAAAATCAACTCTATATAAAACCTATCTGAACTAAAATCTTCAGGTGGGATCAGTTTAGATGCAAAATTTTCCAAAAGATCAGCACTGGCATTCTGTATCCTGAGTATTGGAGAAATATGAAATGCAATGTAATGTGAGGTGAGATTTTGAATTAAGGACTAATAATGTTTATGATGATTAGAAACACAATGAATATTATTTCTAACTTGTTTTATAACAATTTCAGAATCACCAAAGACTTGAAGGTACTCAACATCAAGACTTATAGCTTTATGCGGTGCTTGTACTAATGCTTCATATTCTGCTATGTTATTAGTACATTCAAACTCTAATATACATGACAACATAGTTTTTTCACCATTAGGGCTTACCAATATACATCCTTCCCCTGCAACATCGTTAGATTTAGAACCATCAAAATAAAGTGTCAAAAATAAAGAATCATGCTTAATTATGGGTGTATCTACAACATTAATACATTTAGTAATATTTGTTTGCAAATAATTTTCAACTTGAGATGAAACATAATTTGCTAAGAAAGGGAATATTTGAACTGTAAAACTTCCAAAGAAAGATTCTAAAGAATAACTCTCAAGGATGTTGTTGGTGAAAACTACAGGCTCATTTTATTCATCCAAGTTAGTAATCGAGTATTTCATATGTTTTTCTCTATCCACCTGAATCTGATTTGGTTTCCCATTGTAAGGAAGCCATACATGTGACCAATCTGTGGCAAAATAAGCATGCAATTTCTCAAACCAATCTCTGCTTAAAATAAGACCATAAAATTCAAGAATATCAACAATCAAAATATCAATAATTTGACATACCTTTGAATTTGAGGATAATCTTATTAAAACAGAGTTTAATTCTTCTAACACCTTAACCTTTGTTCTATCTAATTACACAATTTGGACAACGGACTTGTCAAGCGTTATGTTAAGTTTGAGACAAACTGAATATGGCATAATATTTGAAGAAGCACCTAAGTCGATCAGACAATTGTGAAAATTTTTACTAAAAATCTCAAAGGTTAAAAGAAAAGGCGGAGTGTGGGAGTTGGACCCGTCTCCAATTAAAATTGCATTAGAAGCATCAATTTTGTCTGGTGAATCACTTGGAGGCTTTCCTTTTCCAAGTGAGGCTATTGCAGTTGGAAAATAAGATGTAGGAGCAACATTTAACTCTTTAAGCAATAATTTTTGTTGTTGCTTTAGTTTGCTCACCTCATTCATGGAAATATTAGCTTTAACTTTCTTCATATCTTCCACAATGTTATATTCTATATATTTATAAGAAATAATAAGAGTTTTAGATGCAAAAGGGGAATTTGAAGAGGATGGAATGGATTCAGAAGTTTAGGAGAATATTTTTTGGTTAATCTTTTATATTTATTAATAGGAGTAGTTGACATTTGTTTCTGATTAGATGATGATGAATCAACTAAT
Source organism: Pinus taeda (assembly GCA_000404065.3). Lineage (NCBI taxonomy): Eukaryota > Viridiplantae > Streptophyta > Pinopsida > Pinales > Pinaceae > Pinus > Pinus taeda. The sequence continues at coordinate 13,352 of APFE031736579.1, forward strand.
TTTTTACTCCTAGTCTCTACTGGTAGAGTTTTTCCTTCTTCTTCATTTTGTGATGTAGTAAGAATAAAATACCATAATCCATGTGCTTCCACCAACTCTTCCTCTTCCGATTCTTCCATAGATAGGGCTAATTCTTCATCTTCTTCTTGATCTGATTCAACATTGGATATAATATTGGTTGGTTGAGATGATGAAGAATTAGCTTTCTTGAAAGGTCTAAAAGGTCTTTTTGAAGAATCAGATACCTATTTCTTAATCTCGACCATTTCGTTTGAAATGATTTTAAGGATTTTTTGTAATCCTTATAAATTTAAAGGGTCCTTAGATGGATTCTTTATGTTTTCTTCCTTGAAAGTCACTTTCTTTGACTTTCTCTCTTCAAGAATAGTTTTCTTCTCTAAAGCTAAAATTCTCTTTTCGAAGGATAAAGCTTCTTTCATGTTGTTACTTAACATGATTTTATTAGCTCTATCTATGAATATCGCAATATTAGAGGGAAGAGCAAAGATATACCCTTATATTTGTACATCTTCACCAGGTTGTGAAGTTTCTAGAATCTTATTAACCAATTTACTGAACCTAGAATTAAAATCTTTGATTCTTTCACCTAGATTTGTTTTAAGACTGGAAACATCATTGATTAAAGTAGTTGTTTTATGATCATCAACAAACTTGCTCAGAAATTTCTCTTGAAATGTATGCCAATTATTAATTGAACCCGTTGGTAAAGAAAAGTCCCAGGATCTTGTTGATCTGACAAAAGTATAGGGAAAAACTCTACATACACAATCTTCTTTGGAAACCCAATTAAGGTTAATGGCCAACATGTAATTATGTAAGTGCTCTTCAGATGTCATCCCTTCATTAAGATTGAACTTGGGTAACCATCTTTTTGGATGTTTAGGTAAAGGATGAATTGGTGAAGGCATGTTGATTGCACCTAGACTAGTCCAAGGTTTGTTAGACTTTCTAGGAACTTGAGTAGAAGAAGTTGCAATAGTAGAAGAGGCTAACTGTATGGAAGCATTAGCCCCAGTGTTGGTGTTGTTCAAATTAGAACTATTTGATTGAAGATGAGGGATATGAGTGGAAGGATTGATCGGATGAGAAGAAGTTGATGATGAGGCATGAAATAAAGGTGTTTGTGGTGGAGAAGAAGATAAAATCTCACTAGTAGATGATTGTGATTCAGATTTCTTAGTATTTCTTTGGTGGGAAGGTAAGGGAAACTCAAATGGAGCAACCCCAAGTTTCTCACTTTGGGAACGAGTCAAAATATGAGAAGTTTGGAAAGATTATGATACACCACCTTCAAATAACTTAGATTGTTGAGGCCTTTATTATAAAATAGAAATTCCTTCTAATTTCTAAATTAAGGTATGAAATTCAGGTAACTCCTAAGGAGGTTGATCAGATGTCTTAGGCTATGTGCTAGGAGATTTTGTATTTGTTTTTACAACTTCCGGACTAGGAGTAGGAGATTTTGAATAAGATCTAGAATTTGGGGGAGATTTTGAGGGAGAATGACTCTTTAGATGACCTTTTGATTTTGGATTAAACCTTGTTTCCATTCATAGTCAGGGCCCTGCTTTTAGCACGAAAAATGTTGAATTCTGAAAAATCTTTGCCTCAACATCTAGGAATACCACTCGGTCGAGAACTTAAGGCAGCTCTGTTTCTATTGGAATTGGTGGTTCCGACCAGGGATAGAGGGACCAGTTTCCCATGAAAGAGATATATTAAAAGAATAATGAAAATTAAATGAAACTAATGGAATGATTTTAAAGCTAAAGATGATATCATTAAAAAAAATTATTCTACGTATTTCCCAGGATAATGTCTCTTGATATGTGATTCATAAAATGATTTCACAAAGCATGCAACAATATAAATCATTAAACACTTTATGAAAGGAAAACAAATAAGGTAAACTAAATTAATGAAGTCAACACATAATCATTGGCTATATAAATGTTATGCCACTGTTACCATGTATGCACTAACCATTACATTGCTGAAAAGTTTAAAAATAACATGTTCCAAGTTAAAAAATTAACACGCCGATCATTAATGTGCGAGGTTAGAACTTGGGTGGCACCACACCAAACTAAGCAACTTAAAAGACACCCCAACGACGCTCCTTGTAAACTCCACCAACCTCAATTATACTTAAACCCTGATTTCATTTGACTGGGAAGGTGCAATAGAGCAGAGGTCAAAACCTTGAATGGAAAAACAATGATTTGCAGAGGGTGTGGAACCTTGACCGTGGAGAATCTTAAGATACTGAAAAGATTCCCTTGAGGGCTAGAGGTTCCAATGATAGAATTTGTCAAGCTTATAGTGATTTTTTCACATTTTCTTTCCAGGAGTCCAACCATGTAGAAATGTAGGGGTCTAGCAACAAGGAATATTTGGAGAATCATATGGAATCTAAAATATTCCCTTGGAGGCAGATTTTGACCGAGACAGAATGATGCCAACTCTATAGTCGTTTTTCACAAAATTTCATAGGGAGAACAGTGGTGTGCTCAGAATGTTCATCCGAGCAGCGGACTTTTCAACCATCTTCAGGAAGGAATCTTTGGGGGAGTCTTCAAGATGGTTAAGGGTCTAAAATTGACACTGTCACAAAGGGGAAAATTTTATAGTCATTTGATACAATTTCGCGCCACGAATTCAACGGTGATGTCCATTTTAGCAACTGAGATTTGCATTTTTTGGCCATCACAAAAAGTGGAGGTATATGATGCAGTTATGCCATGTTTTTCTTTTGATTTGTTGAGATGCTTATTTTGTTTTTGAGATCCATGATTACCATTATGTTGAGGGATGCTTGTATGCCACATCTTGTGAGAATTTATTAGCTTTTCATGCTAAAGGAAGACCCATTTGAGTGAGAGTTCCTGTAAGGAGAATGTCTCATGGAGAGACATGCCACTCTTATTGAGGGTATTCATCCTTGTAATGATAAAGAACATGTCATGTACATCATCATCATTTGCAACATTTAACGAAGAAACCTCCCCACTCTTGACACCAGGGCCCAGAGACGTAACCAACTTGCTCCAGCTTGATTTAAGACACTTTCGATAAAATAACTTGTCCACTCCAAAATAGCATTAGCTCGCGTGAAGTTTGCAATAAGAGAGAAATTCTAAAAATTTGGTTAAACATTTAGTGAATAGAAATAAGCAATTTTAAACTTTGGTTAAAAAGTGCAATGAGATGAAATTTGCATTCAAACCATTAATTAGTCGTTGGTAAACTCTACAACAATCACTATAGTCCCTGCTCTACCGTAGGCAGGGACTAATAACTAATAGTGTCCGTCATAACATGGAATTATACCCCTCATCTAGTAAAATCTATACTTTGTGATGATAACTCTTGAACATTCGATCTGTCATGTTTCAATGCTTATTGCATAATCCAACCTTCCAACTTCTATTGTCGCTTGTTACTTTTGAAATGGCTCATTACCAGAAATATTCAACGTGGAAATCCATTGTTTATTTTGTGAAAAAAACTCTAATGTTGACAGTCATAATAGGTAAAACTATGCAAAAATCCTGATAGAAATACTATAATGCTAGGCTAAGCTATCATAATCGACTTATTATAGAGAGCATGTGGCAACATCAGAGGTTGTGATCAATGTCTTGTATCAAGTTTATGGGTTTTATGGTTTTATCGACCCAAATATTTATTCTATACAAAACAGACAACAACTAATGACACTATTATGACATTCTTAACTAGGTAGAGTCACATAAGTTAATGTAATGCTCCTTAGATTTGTTACACTTTCTCAAGTTTGTTATGCATCTGACTTGGATTGTTTATGGCTACCCTTGATTATGTAACACTCTTTATTTGTATAATATTCCACTCATCAATTGTCTTGGCATAATGTCCCACAATTCCACATAAGGTAACTTTTCTGATAATATCATCCTTTAACCCATACCTCTGGCATCTTCTAACTACTCGAAGGTTTGACATATGCTCAGTTTCAGTAAGTAGACTATATAACTTACTTACGTAACTTAGTTGAATGTTTAGACTCTGTAATGTATACTTTAGTCTGTTGGCTATAAGCTTTGGTAACACAGACTATAGCATTGTCATTCTATATTTCTGCACAAGTCTGAGATATGGTATGAGACCATGTGACGCACATACCTTACGTAACTATTCTGACATCTATCTAACATATATTTCTCTTCGCTATATGTTGTATTATTCATGGTTATAAAGATTGTTGTATATGTAGGTTTTAACCCCGTACAGAAATTACCTGCATACGAATTCTAAAACACAGAAAATAAACAATGGGAGAGCATAACACATAAAACAAATATACACAGAGATTTCCCCTGGATCCCAAAACCGGGACTACCAGCTTGATTTTTCATTATGTTCCTTTCAATGTTATAATGCATATTTATACATGCCGAAGCATCCAATACTATGGACCAAAAACCATCGCGTCCAAAAACATGTGTGAAAATCATGCACAAAACCATACGTTGGTCCGCCCAACCTAACATAGGTTCCAAAACCAAAATTTTCTGGGGCACTGCCATGGACCCCATAGAGTGGGGTTACCTGCACCCCTCAAACCCCCTGTGACCCCCCCGCTATGCAATCGGCGCAACGAAAGGGGGGCTCTCCCCCCCTCTAACCCCCCGGTTAACTATGTGGGCTAGTGGTAGAATATAACACAATCCAACAGTATAATGGTGTATATCGTGTCAATCCTTACATTAACTCATACCTTATTTGTCTTGTCACATACTATAGTACGTGTAGCATGTCCCCTTTGGATTCCAAGAAGAATACAACTCTTGCATCCAAGTGCAACAGAAGTTCCCTCATCTCATGGAGGAACTCAACGCAATGGGGACCATTGCTTCCTAAGGGGGGAGGAATGATCTAGGTGGATATTGGTGGCCAACCGCTAATTCCACTTGGATCCCCCCTAGTGCTTCTTTCAGTTTTTTTAGTTTCCTTAATTATAGCACAATTTACTATTTTTAGCAGTTTTTCGAGTCCTAAACTTCCGGAGTCGTTTTGAGGCCCTAAACGACGTTTTTTGGGAAATCTAATCCCATATCGTTCTTTTTATTTCTCAATCTACCTGACTTTGCATTGCTTCCACTTATTATTTTTTTTTATTTCAATCCACCAAAAATCAAATTTTGATCACTTCCCACTTCCGACATAGTTTCATAGATGAGATTTTGCAAGCATGAATCTATATATTCTATAAACCCCCTACAATATTTAAATTATTATCATATTCATGGTGCGTGAAAATGAAGGTCTTTTATCTTTGATAAGTGAAGATGCGAACAAGTGCCTTGGATTTCCCTAACTTGTGAGTGAATCCATTTGACTCGTCAGAGGTGGGTATGAAGTCATGGAAATTTATCTGTCTTACATAATTTGAAACTTTAAAGAGTCAAAGGCAGTATTTCCAATCAGGAATGATTTTCACCACTCATAACAATAACGATACAGTGAATCCATAGAAAATGCACATGTGCAATTCCCAACATCAAATTCCTTTTAGTCTTGAGGGCCTCAGTATATGCTTACATGTTATCCAACCTCTCCTTTAATTATGCATTCTCCTTTGTTAACTCCTCTCGGCTCATATAGTGAGCTCTTCCATAGTGTCCTAGGAAATAAGAGTTTCACTTCACCATGTGGATGGAATTACATGTGAGAGAAGTTGCATGTTCTTTGAGCAGAATGCCCTCAACACTTTTTGTAACTCGAACTTTAATGTATTGATCTTTCGGAGGAGTCATAACTATAGTTAAATCCATATATATGACTCCCCAAAAAGATCAATACATTAAAGTTCGAGCTGTGAAAAGTGGCGAGGACGTTAATAAGTTGACTTTATTATTATTATTATTATTATTATTATATAAATGAATATAATATTAATAGTTGATCATGATTAAATTTGGTCAATCCTATAACATTATTATTAATATTAATAAAGTTGACTAATAACAATAGTAATAATAAGTTTTACGATTTTAACCATATTTAATTATAGTCAATTATGGTTCTCTATAGTCAAACACTGTCAATATTAGTCAACCAAGATCAACCT
>APFE031736582.1:10979-33231 GCA_000404065.3 Pinus taeda
AATATGGGGGCAATAGGGGCACAACAATATTAATAAGGGGTATAACTACAATAGTAATGGGGTAATCACTAGTATTATAGGGACCCAACACCATGCAATAAAATATTTTTTACATAAGATTTTACAAATTCAACACTCAAAGGGGGAATACCCGTTCATTATAGACCCTCAAAATATTTACCCAATTTTGCGACACATTATGATCTAGTAGACCAAGTGATTTGTAATAAAATAATTTAACCAAATAGCTTAAATTATTCCCAAATCATTTTTACAAAAGATTCGACTAAAACACTAGCACTCAACTAAGACTTTGAGACAATAAATCCTATTTTAGCTTTGGGGTGAGATTAGAGGGAAAAACTCTGTCGATCATCCGTGTTTAGAAATACAGATAATCAATGAGACGAAAAACCACTTAGGATGAAATTTGTTGCCAAAATCATAGGCTTACTTAGTTTTTTACATAATTAACGGTTGTACTAGCATCATTTACATTACAAATTCGCTGAATGGGTTTACAATGACATAATAATTTGCTGGCTGATGATTTTGAACCTTGAAAAAAAATGGTACAACTGCTTCCTTGGAATTGTGACAAAACACATGCAATAGGGAGCTTGGAAGGAGATTTCATCTGGAGGACCCTGCGATGCACGCCAATGAAATTATATATGTGCAAGAAGGTCTTGGGAACTATGTTATCTTGTCTAATTTTATAGTTGCTTTGGATGAAAAGGCTAAGGGTTTGAATAGTGGAATATGGCATATGCATTTCGATGGTGCATACTCTAGGTATGGTAAGGGTGCTGGAGTTGTGTTCAAATCTCTATTTGGTCATGTTTTAAGATTTGCCTATAGGTTGGAGTTTGAAGCAACCAAAAATGTGGTAGAGTATGAAGCCATTTTGTTGGGCCTTGAGTTGGCAAAGGATTTGAAGGTAAAGTTGCTAAGTATTATGGGGGATTCGGATCTTGTCATTCTGCAAGTCAAAAATAAGTTTGCTTGTCAAAATGATAGGATTAAAAAGTATCGAAATGCAGTTTGGGACACCACAAATTTTTTTGATGCACTCAATATTGAGGTTGTCCTTACGGAGAAGAATAGCCATGTTGATGAGCTTGCAGTAGCAGCATCCACTTTGCAACTTTCTGATGGATTGGTTCAAGATAAGGTTAAAATGGAAGTGATCTTTAGGCCTTCATGTTCAGAAATCTAGGGCATTAGTATTAGATGATTTCTCTTTTATTAGTGACTGCTTGTGAATGCTTTTTACTTCTTTAGGTTAGGATCTTCTTATTAGTGTTCTTCTTCATCAAACAGTGACTAATGCATGAACATAAATAGACAAGAAACACAACAAGTAGGCTGTAAGCCAGGGCCAAAACCTCTCTCTTTGAGAGGAAAACCCGCACAAGTTCTTCTTCTAGAAATTCCAATTGACGAATACCAAGACCAAGGCCCTTGACCTACTTCCACTCCAAGACCAAGACACATGTTCTCTTTGACAGTCAACCTTCTTCTTCTTGACTCGTCTTCCTCTTTGACCTTCTTACCATCGAGACATTGTCACCATCGAGATCTTATCACTATCTTCACATCGCAATCTCCCGATATAACCGAGACCTTACTTTTGTGATGGCACTGAGTTCTTCTTGAGATAACACTGATATCCTTCCTTTAAGGTAGCATGGAAACTCAGTCTTCAGATCACCGAATTGTAGTTTCCTTTTAGCACCGAACTGTAATGTATATATACTTGTTCAAGCTGTGTAGCACAGAGACCTTCTTTCTGAGATCCGAAGTTCTGTTTCTGTGAGTAGCCTAGAAAATATTCTTGCTGTCACTGTGATTGGAATTACAGAGGGTTCTAAATTCACTTGACTCTACGAAACTGTAGTATTTTCATCGAACTGTAATTCCTTGATAGGACACCGAAACTTCATCTCTGAAGCAATCCTCTTCTTCACTGTTCCTGTTCACCCGAAATCACAGAGACATCCGAATTCCTGACTGTAGAAATGCAAAGTTCCTTCACCCATATATATAATGTTTGTCATATATATAAGCCGACATGTCATATAGCGAAGGGATGTGTCTTATTAGGTGCGCCGACATGTGCTACTTAATTTATTTGGAGGCCGATTTGAATAGGAGAACCACGTGCTTGTCGTTGGAGGGATTCTAGACACTTTAATGGACTCATATACATGCTCAAGAAGAGCTCTTCATACATGACATTAATTCTTTTGAATTTAATGACAAATCCTAAGGCTCTAAATGGGAGCATCTAAAATAAAATCACTTGCTCATGAAACCCATGAGGCAAGGCTTACAATAATACTTTTATTTTTTTTCATTACATCATCTACAAAAGTCACAATTACATGCCATTATGAAGACCGAACCTAGTTACACTTTTTTAACACTTCAGTACCTGATAATGTAGAACATTGATAGGTTTTTAATGATGAAAGTCAAGTTATTCGTTTTCTAAATAATCTGGAGGAATTCGAGGATTTTAAACTTGGATACAAGGAGGAAGGATGCAATGAAACGGAGTGTAATAATGTGACAAATACCACTCCCAGGGGTCTTGTAGCTTTAGAGCGACTCGTTGATAGGCATGATGCCACAAAGAGGAAAGAAAAAAAAGATTGATCTAGGGGAATTCATAGAAGTAAACATTGGTATTTCCCATGATCCAAAGATTATTAAGATTGGTAAAGGTACCAGTGAAGAAGAAAGGAAGAAATTAGTTAACTTACTTCTTGAATATAGAGATGTGTTAACATTTTCATATGATGAATTAAAAGGTTATAGGGGGGATGCTATGGAACATAATCCCTTTGAAGGATGAAACTACTAAACCTTTTCGATAAACAAATTAATCCTCAGTTGCCCCCCTTGTTCAAAAGGAGCTTTAGAAGATGCTTGCAGCTGCCATTATTGTGCATACTCGTCATGCTACATGGTGTTCGAATTTGGTGATAGTTAGGAAGAAGAATGGATGGATTAGATTGTGTGTTGACTTTGGGAACCTAAAATTAGCCTGTAAGAAGGATAACTATCCTTTGCTTAATATCGAGACTTTGTTGCAAAGGGTAACTGGATTAGGCATATGTCACTGTTAGTGTTTTCTCGGGGTGCAACCAAGTCTTGGTTAAGAAAGAAGATAGACATAAGACAAATTTCACCACAGCAAGGGGAACTTTTGAGTATCTAAGGATGCCTTTTAGGTTGACCAATGCTTGTGCAACTTTTCAAAGGGATATGGATTATGCTTTTAAGAAATTAATTGTAAATTATGGAAAGTTTGACAGCTTGTGGCTTGGACCTTACATCATTAGAGGGTCAGCAGGACAAAATTCCTTTCGATTGAGCACCTTGGATGGCGAGCCACTTGACCCACCAGCAAATCGCTGAATGGCCAAACTATCCTACAAAGAAGACATTTGATGCCATGAGGCATCTATGTATTGTATCTCTAACCTTACTCTCTTAGATTAGATTGCATTTTAGGGTTTCTATTTCATGCTCTTAGTTTAGATTTCTATTTCATGTTATTAGGGTAGTTTTATTTTAGTATGTAGAGTAGTGTTTTCATTTCAGTCTTTGACTTTATATGATGATTTCTAGATATATGTATGTGAATGGATGCAACTGATATGCTTTGTTTGACTTGGATGCAGATTCCAGGTTCTCGCATGATTTCTTGAAAGTAAACATCCCCATGTGGACCCAAATGTTGACCACTAAAGTTGTGCAATTGATGATTTCAAAAAGACTCCATGATCAAAGTACACTTAGAAGTTAGAACATTGCAACACCATCAGATCAGTCAGAGTGTGATATTCCTACCTAGTGTTTCACTAAGGGAATATCGAATTTTGCTCAATTTTGGCGTATTGCATTGTTTCACTTAGGGAAAGTGGGCCTAGGGGACCCACATTTGATTTTTGGCATAAGGAGCACCCCAACTATAGTGTTTGATGAAAGATTACGACTTTGGTGGAATGTGGGGGCCACCACAAAGGGATTTTCAACCCACATGGAGAACACGCTCTCATTGGTTCGAAAAAGGTGGGAGAAAGTCGATGTGGGCCCATGTGGGCAGCTTAGGAGGCAATTCGATAAAGGGAAGGAGGGGTTCTCATTTTGGTTATCATCTATCATTTCAGAATTTGTCTTTGACAAGAGCACACTTGAGCAATGAGCCAAGTTTGCATGTGTTGTTTAGCACACCAGTGTTTTCGAGTGGAAATCCCAACCCTTGCTTCGGGGGACTTCGAGTGCCAACCCTAGGAGGGAGTTCTTCTTCAGCCCAATTCGTACCAGCAATAGGAGATCGATTTACAGCAGCAGTAGGGAGAGCCACAATGGCACAGGGAATGCGCAGTCATTGCTAGAGGCACTCTGGGAGTTTGTGGAGTTAGGGGAGTTCGACGAGGAAATTTGGTGGGAAGGCTTAGAAAGCCTTCTAACAGGGTTTGTAGGCATTTTGGGGGCATTCAGCAAAAAAGTTCTTAGGAGAGTCGAATTACCCAGTAGGAGAGCTAGCCAAGCCCAAGGGAGTCGTAATTACGGGGCAAGCTTTGGCCGAACCCTTCATGGGTTATTTTGGGTTTCTTGAGTAGAGGCCAGAATTAAATTCCTTGAATTTTCTTAACAGTAGAGAGGGCTCTAGCAACAGTTTATTTCGGGGAGAAACACCATTTTCAAGGGATTATATCGCAACAGTTGGGCTGCATTGACAGAGCTTGGAGGAGGGTGATTTAGGGATTGTTCACCACTACGTTTCAACGACCCATAGCAATACACCCCCTTCTTCACAAAAGGGGATAACGTCTGATCGACATGTTCCTACCATCCAGCGATCATTGTCAGCCTAAGGATTATCTTATAATGTAAACCCAGTTTGCATGTGTATAATGTAAATAATCTCAGCATATCCGTGTTGTGTATGTAATCACCTAGGTAAACCTATTTTTCTGGTAACGATCTACATTCTGGGAGGTTTTTTATCTCACCGATCCATTCTCGGATGGTCGGCAGAGTTTTCCTTATGCTTATCCCAAAGCCGGAATGGATTTTGTTACTGGAATCTTATGGGAGTCCTAGTGTTCTAGATCGAGTCTATGTAAAAGTGATTTGGGAATATTCCTAACTATTTGGTTAGGCTATTTTATTACAAATTGCTTGATCTGTTAGATTATATTTGTGTCACAGAACTGGATGGTTTGTGAGGGTCTTTTGCAAATGGGTTTTCCCCCTTGAGATGTAAAAATATAAAAAATCATGATGTAAAGTGTCTTGAGGGTTAGAAAAATAATTTATCCCCTCATAGGCCCTAGGTCCTAAGTAAATTTAAATTTTCTAGAGGTAAAATTCGTGGATCCTTTAAAAAAATTAAATCTTAATAGGTCCAAGGACTAAGGTTAATTGATTATTTTGCTAAATTTTATGCCTTGGGTCCTTGGGGTGAAGTAAAAGTCAAAATTTTGAGGAAATAAATGAAAATTTTTAATTTTTGAATTTATTAAAATGCATTTAATTGAAAAATTCAAAATTCCCTCTATTTAAAATTTCGACGGATGAGATTAAAAGAAATTTTGATCCTCATCAGCGGTCGAGATCACTTTGACAAGGATCACTCGAATTAATCGTTGGAGGATTTATCTTTAAATAGAAGGTCATTTGTCAGTCAGTTCATCCGATCTCTGGATCGTATACTAAGCTCTCAAGCTCTCTTGTATACTTTTTTGAATTAATGCAAAAGTCTTTGGGGTTTCAACGTGCTATAGTGTTCCTCTTCATGAATTTATGGTAACATTGTTTTAATTTTTGCTTAATATTATGTGAAAACTATCAATCAATAGCTCTTTTAGAATAATCTGAATACAGGTATCTTATTCAGTTTGTTGGATCTAGGGTAACATTTTTAATTTTGATTGAAGTAGCAGGTATCTCTATTTCTTCAGAATTTTATTGTTGTTCTATTTCTCTACTTGATTTGATGGTTGATCTAGTGTTTGCAGAAGATCTTTTAGGTTTTCATTGAGCATTTGGGGATAGTTTTCGGTTGGACCAGCCAACTCTCAACACATATTTTCTAAAGAGTCTACTTCATATAAGCCTTAGGATTTATCTAACGATAATCTTTTTTTCTGTAGGGTGTTTTTGGGCTAGTACCTTTCTAAAATTTCAAAATCTTTTAAATATTTTGTAGAAATTTTGATAGATCTGGCTATTAAGAGCCTTAGATTATCAGATCTAGAAGCGGAGTTGGACTCATACTCCTCAGATCTGTAAATTATTTGTATAGATCTGTTATTTAGTTGTGTAGATCTGAAATTTTGTAACAAAATTTTGAATTTTAACACATGGGTTTTTGGGATTTTCTTTATTTTGTACATATTGGGTATTTGGTTTTTCTCTTTTCACTTGTGCAAGAATAGATCTGAGAAATCAGCCAAGAAAATCTTCAGGTCTGAGCTAGATCTAGACCCTAGAGGGCAAGATCTGGGCTCAAAGATTGTTTGCAAGAATAGATCTGAAAAATCAGCCAAGTAAATCTTTAGATCTGAGCTAGATCTAGACCTTGGAGGGCAAGATCTGGGCTCAAAGATTGTTTGCAAGAATAGATCTGAGAAATCAACCAAGTACATCTTCAGATCTGAGATTTTTCAAGCAGATATGGGGGTTTTGAGATAGATCTAGGCTCTGGAGGACAATATCTTATTCCAGATCTTTTTACAAGGCCAACCATTAGATATTTTGCAATAAATCTGAAGATCTAAAGCAATTTTTTATTTTTATTTTTTATTTTTTATTTTTAGAAAAAGGGTTTTAAGTTTTGCGGCTCCTGAGCCCAGATCTGCTTTCTCCTAGCCCAACGCTAGTCTATTGGGCCTAGTGTTAGCTCTCATTGACTCTAGATTCCCTTGCTGCATTTCTGATTTGAATATTTGATTTTTTGAAGCTAATCATTGGTGGGTTTTTTGCAGAAAATTTGGTAAAAATTTGTGTTTCAGATATTGATTTTTTTTTTGACAACTTGGACAAGTGATATTCAAGGTCTAGGGCCTAAGGTTTTGATCTCTAAACCATATTTTTCCTCACTGTTTGCTACAATAGTCATATACCTTTCTAATAGTGCTAAAAACAAATCTAATTGGTTTGAGATTAACTAAAAAATTGCTAAATACATTAATAAGTCATTTATGTTAGATTTGTATTAAGAATTTGGCGTAGATCTACATTTTGAATCACCGTTATCTCTGAATAATTCTGTTTCTGAAGTCTGAAATATAATAGTGGAAAAATTTCATGTGGGTTAGCCTAAAATCAGTCCTAAGTTGTCTAATACATTAAAGAATTAATTTCTTGAGTTGGACATTCATCATTAGACTTATTTCATGTTTTAATTGTTGCCTGTAATAAGTATATCAGATCTGATATAATTCCGAAAATCACATCACAACAGGCTGGTTTTTTTTTATAATTCATGTGGGCAAGTTTGGAAAAATTTCGATAAATTTTTTGCATAAAGATATCATTGATAGTTTTTCTTACTACTGTCCTAAAAATTAATTTATGAAAATTAAGTACTTTGTCATGGAATTGTGATAAAATGCATGTCCTTTGTTTCATAAACTGAGTATTTTTTTGAGCATCTGTTGACAACTTGACATTGATATCGAATTGCAAAGTTGTTTTTGTTCTCTTTGAGCTAAATTGTATCAAGAAGATTTGAAATAAGTTGGTGTTCTAACTATAGTATCTTCAAGAGTTTATTTTCTAAGTCTTCATCTAAGGAAAGGCGAGCATTTCATTTGGGTAATTGAGGGCTTTTGTGGCATAAGTGTTTTCCAATTTTCGAGTCTAACTTCATCTTATCTTCCAGTGCATTTGCATATAAGTTAACTTTGCATAAATAAAATTTACTTCCAAGCATAAGCTTGGTCGATAGACAGATAAATCTCCATCTATCTTTTCTTGAGAAGCATGTTTTAATAATACTTAAAAACGATGACCTTGCAGTCGTTAGAGCCACAGTTCTCTGCAACGCCGGAGGCACCGGGTATGTTAGAATTTCATGAGAGGTATCGTTAATCACACCTTAGTGTGCTTCTCCTGATCTTCTCTCTGCCAATTACTACGAAATCAAGCTCAATACAAAAAGGATTGAAGGGTTCACATTTAAATAGGCATTTAACTAAAATTAACCAAGATTCTTGCATCTCACATTAGTTTTAGGATCTGCATTTCATATAAAATAGTCATTCATCTAAGCAGCAGTTGTTAATCGATTACTTGGTCTTAATTTCCCTAGCAAGATCGTTGACTCCATAAAGCACTGGTATCAATCGTTTAAAATCTAACCAAATCCTATAAGTCTTGCTAAATCTTAATCAAGTACTTGATCGCTTCATTGTGTCTCCCGAACTGGTTGGTTCCCAACTAGTTCTTCTTCATTCCACTTTTTCCATAGGGTCTACCCCCCTTAGCCTGCTGTAGGGAGACAACTTAAACGGAGAGATTGGGAATTAGGGTGACAACCCCTGATCTGAACCGTTGTCGCGATTCCTGGACATTCTGTGCGACAACATTTTTTGGCGCCACTGCCGGGGACATTTTATTCTCGGCTTTTCAAAGACATTTCCTCATCATTCTTCTCATTTCTCATCTTTTGATTTCAGCGGACAATGACAACATTTTTGGCGCTGTTGCTGGGGAAAGAGTTTTTCTATCCTTGGTCCTCACGACATTCATATTTCATCTTCCTATCATTCATTCTAGTCGGCAAAGTCAACACTCCTTGGCACATCTCATCTTTTCTGCCATTCATTAGCCTGTCAAGCAGCACAACATTTCTTGGCGTCATTTGATCTTTTCATTGCCCTATCTTTCGTCATCTCGTTAATAATTTCATCTGCACCTTTAGCACCTGGACATTTCGGTTCATTTCTTGTTTGGGTGGCGACTCCACTTCTTCTATTCATTATTTCTCATACAAGAAGACCTCCCTTATATCCGGTTATTTGTTGCCTTTTGGATCCTAGAGTTAGATTCATGTTCAAGTGGCGACTCCACTTCTTTCATTTCAACAAGAATTTCTACTAGAAGCTCCCTTCTTGTGGATCTCTTGAATTTCTTGAGCAGAGGTCTCTCTCTATCATCCATTTGGTCCCTCATTATTCATCTTGGATTATTCGTTTACCCCATGTCATTTTATTGATGTTGTCCATGATATTCCAGAAGTGGCCATTCATAAATTGTCTTTGTTCTCGGGTGGTGATTCAAACGCTGTTAGAAAGCATTTATGCAGGTTTACTCATATAATGCTCATATATTGTAGTTCTCCCCAGTATGGTCATGAAGATGTCAAAATGCGTCTATTTGCCTTTTCTTTAGAGGGTGATGCTTTGAATTGGTTTAATAATTGTCTTGAAGATTCTTTTGCTTCTTTACAAGACATCGTCAATGCTTTTAAAGATAGATATAGCTATCAAGGTAGCTCGCCTTGTGCCCCTAAAATTATGCAACAGAATGAAAGTGATTTGTGAAGGATCGAGCTGTCGATGAAAGATTTCAAGACAATTCTCCATATCAGAATGTGCCATCCACCTGTACCGTTGCAGATCAAATCCATTATAGTGGAAAACCAGGAACAATTTATCAAATCAGTGTCGACAATGAAAGGGAAAATGATAAGCAAATTATAGAATAACTAAAGCAGTTGGTTGAAGACATGTATTTTAGCCAACGCAGTTAGTAAAAAATATGGAGCTTATTCAAGATAAAATTGTAATTGATTACGTCAAGGATATGAGAACTTTATACACCCATCTGGAAAAGCGAGATAAGGAGATGGAAACCATGAAAGCTAATCATGACAGGGAAATTAATTCTATGCAAAACAAGTTATTAACTATGGATGAAGAAATGACTATCATGACATTCGATTATAATAATCAATTGGCTACCATGCAAGCAAATCATAAGAAAGAGATAAACTATATGCAAAAATTGTTTCATGGGCATGAAAGAAGAGAATGAAAAAGTAACAAAAGATGTGGAAGCTGGTCATATATGTCTTCACAATAAGTTATTGACTATGGAGGAAAACCATGCCAAGGAAGTCAGTGTTATGAAGCTTGAACACTCTAACCAGATGGATGCCATAACAATACAGGTACAGAAACTTTAGCATCAGTCAGAGGATGAAAGAAACAAGGAAACATCAATAGATCATAAGCCTCCCTATCTGTTGCAGCAAGCTCCATCTTATTATGAGGTCCTTTGTTCCATTGAAAAGTGGTTAATTGAAGGTGACCTGGATAAAATGGAAATTAATAATCAGATTGATGCTCACATGGTTAATCCGGTAGTCATAGAAGATCAAGTTATAACTCATGACACTTGTGAGACTGATCCATCATTCTTGGCAGAGCAAGTGCAAAATGAAGAGAGACATGTCATGCATATCTTACATACTTCATCTGAGAGTTTTGAAGCAGAATGTTCCAGATCGTCAGTGATATAACCTGCCACAAAGAAAAAGCACAAGAGAAAGAGAATGAGAAAGCGATTTGATGCATCAGATGGTCGTGAACATCTTGATTTTTGGATAGGAAAAAATCCTACCGTATGCAGAATTGGACATGGCACATCCGAGAAACAGCGAACATGTTTGCATGAAAGTAGGCAAATTCTCAGTATGCGCTGTATTGAACACATCTGATGCCATGGGGCATCTTTGTATTGTATTTCTAACCTTATGCCCTTTTATTTCAGTGTTTCATTTTGTAGTTAGATTTGGTTTTTCATGTTGTTAGACTAGTTAATAAATGAAGAGCTTATATCTTTCCTGTGCTTAACGTTATATGATGATTTTTGGATGGACGCTACTTATGTTTTGTTGTGTGTTGCGTGGATGCAGATTCTGGATTCTCACATTCCTTCAGTGCAACAACGTGTCCCCAAGTAGAGCCAAATGTTGACCACTACATGTCAACGACCCATAGCAGTACACCCCCTTTTTCGCAAAAGGGATAGCGCTTGATCGACGTGTTCCTGCCATCCAGCTATCATCGTCAGCCTGAGGACCATCTTATAATGTAAACCCATTCTGCATGTGTATAATGTAAATAATCTCAGCAAATCTATGTCGTGTATGTAATCACCTAGGTAAACCTAGTTTTCTAGTAACAATCTACATTCTGGGAGGTTTTTTGTTTCACCGATCCATTCTCAGATGATCGGCAGAGTTTTCCTTCAGCCTACCCCAAAGCTAGAATGGATTTTGTTACTGGAATCTTAGGGTAGTCTTAGTGTTCTAGATCGAATCTATGTAAAAGTGATTTGGAAATATTCCTAACTATTTGGTTAGGTTATTTTGTTACAAATTGCTTGATCTACTAGATTATATTTGTGTCATAGAATTGGGTGGTCTGTGAGGGTCTTTTGCAAATGGGTTTCCCCCTTTGAGATGTAAAAATGTAAAAAATCATGATGTAAAGTGTCTTGAGGGTTAGAAAAATAACTTATTCCCTCATAGGTCCTAGGTTCTAGGTAAATTTAAATTTTCCAGAGGTAAAATTTGTGGATCCTTTAAAAAAATTAAATCTTAATAGGTCCAGGGACTAAGGTTAATTGATTATTTTGCTAAATTTTATGCCTTGGGTCCCTAGGGTTAAGTCAAGGTCAAAATTTTGAAGAAATAAATGCAAAATTTTAATTTTTGAATTTATTAAAATGCGTTTAATTGTAAAATTCAAAATTTCCTCAATATTTAAAATTTCGACGGATGAGATTAAAAGAAATTTTGATCTTCATCAACGGTCAAGATCACTTTGACAAGGATCACTTGAGCTAGCTGTTAGAGGATTTATCTTTAAATAGGAGGTCATTTGTCAGTCAGTTCATCCGATCTCTGGATTGTGTACTAAGCTCTCAAGCTCTCTTGTATACTTTTTTGAATTAATGCAAAAATCTTTGGGGTTTCAACGTGCTGTAGTGTTCCTCTTCATGAATTTATGGTAACATTGTTTTAATTTTTGTTTAATATTATGTGAAAACTATCAATCAATAGCTCTCTTAAAATAATCTGACTACAGGTATCTTATTTAGTTTGTTGGATCTAGGGTAATATTTTTAATTTTGATTGAAGTAGCAGGTATCTCTATTTCTTCAGAATTTTATTGTTGTTCTATTTCTCTGCTTGATTTGATGATTGATCTAGTGTTTGCAGAAGATCTCTCATGTTCTCATTGAGCGTTTGGGGATAGTCTTCGGTTGGACCAGTCAACTGTCAACACATATTTTCTAAAGAGCCTAGTTCATATAAGCCTTAGGATTTATCTAACGATAATCTTTTTTTTCTGTAGGGTGTTTTTGGGCTAGTAGCTCTCTAAAATTTCAAAATCTTTTAAATATTTTGTAGAAATTTTGATAGATCTGGCTATTAAGAGCCTTAGATTATCAGATCCAGGAGCGGAGTTGGACTCGTACTCAGATCTGATAGATCTGTAAATTATTTGTATAGATCTGTTATTTACTTGTGTAGATATGAAATTTTGTAACAAAATTTTGAATTTTAAAACTTGGGTTTTTGGGATTTTCTCTATTTTGTATATATTGGGTATTGGGTTTTTCTCTTTTCACTTGTGCAAAAACAGATCTAAGAAATCAGCCAAGAAAATCTTCGGATCTGAGCTAGATCTAGATCCTAGAGGGCAAGATCTGGGCTCAAAGATTGTTTGCAGGAATAGATCTGAAAAATCAGCCAAATAATTTTTAGATTTGAGCTAGATTTAGACCCTAAAGGGCAATATCTGGGCTCAAAGATTGTTTGCAGGAATAGATCTGAGAAATCAACCAAGTAAATTTTCAGATTTGAGATTTTTCAAGCAGATTTTTTGAATTCCCTTTGCAGAAACTCGACTTCCCCTCACTGACTGCGCTTCCTCTGCGTCAGCACTGCGTAGGCCAGCGTCAACCCTCCTCTTGACGCCTTTTGTCCTTTCTCTTCCTTGTATTCTTCGGAAAGTCGTCCCAGAATCTCACCGCCCCTCTGCTGCAAGATCTCCCCAATCAGTTTTCCTCCTGAGATCTTCTCACCTCAGAAAATCGATTTCCTCAATCTCTTTGTGTGTTTTTAAATGAACCCAGGCCTCCTTCTTATATTTTTCCTATTGAGACATCAACGACTGAGATTAAGTCTCTAATCAACAGCTACGATTAAAACATGACTTGATTCGCCTTCTAGATCATTCTCACCCATATTTTGATTAATACCCATTCCCTAAGTTTAGACTTAGGAACCCCATTAAAAATATTAATTATTTTAATAAAATACAATTGGGGTGGAATTTTACCAAACGGTTTCTAAGTTCTTTATAACTCATGTGCCTTAGCCTCTCCACCAATTTTCAAGGCTAGAGCACTTCCGATGCTACCAAAAACTAATAGAGATCACCCTTGATCCTGTGACAAAAGGGAGGAGGAGAAGGAGATTGCCCAACTCCTACTGAATGCAGTGCAGGATTTGTCTCGAAAGATTGAAGGAATGGGACAATGAAATGGCAATGGCAACAAGGGTAAGGGAGTCCAAGGGGATTTCCACTATGGAAAAGGATCTGGCACCTCACACCACCATGCATATCTCAATGCCAACATGCCGTTGGTCGAGAGAACATCCCCTATATCCACCATTCCTCATTTCCTACAATCTAGAGTAGGTGGACAACCAGAGCAAGAAGAAGCACCCTATGGAGGCTATTTCTTGGAGTATCAATCTTATGGGCCTGAATTTGGGAGGGCCATCACTTTCAAAGATTTCTGTCAATTGAAGGGCAACAACAAATCCAAGGGACAAAATGGAGGAGGTTATATGCAGGGGACAAATTTGCAATGCACTGTGGGGAGGCTATTTCTCCCAACCTTCGATGGGTCCTCTAAGAGCTCGTCCAATGCATGGGTCGAGAAGCTAGATGTTTATTTCTAGCTGAACCAAATGACAAAAGGTGAGGCAATCAAGATTGCCATGTTGCATCTGGAAGGGGAAGCCCACGACTGATGGTTCCACAGAATGACCATGTTGGAACATGCTGGGGTGATTGCCTATCATGATTTCACCAGGGGAGGGTGTTTGAGCGGTTTGAGAGGAAGGATCCAGAGGAGTATTTCAAGGAGCTGAATAGGCTTAGGCAAATTGGGAGTGCAGAAACCTACATCTCAGAGTTTATGCATTTGTCTATGGTGGTCCCAGACTTTTCAGAGTCTAGGAGGATTTTCATGTTTGTGGATGGGCTAGTAGAGCCATTGCGTGGGTTGGTGAGGTTCAACAGGCCCACTACATTGCAAAATGTAGTAGGGAGAACTCGAGATCTACAGGATGCCCTACCTAGGGCAAGGGCACCATTACCCTCTAGACAGGGTTTCCAGTAGAGGGGGAAGGACATCAAGGCTCCACCATTGAGAGGCAATCAGGGGCATGTGAAGATGGATGATGAGATCTGGAGAGACCTCAGGAGGAGGAAATTGTGCTTCACTCGTCAGGAGCCGTGGGCACCGGGCCATAGTTATGCAGTGGGCAAGGCCCACTATATCGAGGTCTTCTTTGACATCGATGCAGAGGATGAGACCTATTTTGAGATGACTAAAGAGGACAACGCAACACCGCAGGGAGGACGAGGACCACCACCACCACCACCGTAGGGGGAGTTTCCTTTGCACTTACTAGAGGGGTACTTGCATCAGTGCGAGGGATACCCAAATTCTTAACTTTGAGGATTAGAGGCAGTGTTCAGGCGCAGCGTGTCTCAGTTTTGGTGGATAATGGGGCTACCCACAACTTCATTGATGCATAACTGGTTTAGAGGAGGGGCATCACAACTGAGGAATTTGAGGGATTCTCAGTTCTTGTACTTGGGGACAGAACCATGCAATGCACTCGTTATGTGCCAGTTTTGATAGTGACCATGGGGAACTACTCCATGACAGATCATTTCTTTGTGGTGGATGTACCGAACACCAACGTAGTGCTGGGAGTCCAGTGGCTTTATAGACTTGGCAGAGTCACAACAAAGTGGCAGAAGTTGGAGATGGAGTTTTTAGGGCCAGATGGTAAGACTGTGTTGCTTCGGGGGATGCACTCATACCCACCACAGACTGTTTGGGCCCACAAGATGGAGGTTGACTTCAGGCATGGAGACATTGAGTGGGTTGTGGAGTTGACGATCTCAGAGGTTGGCAGAAGGACCAAGCCATCACATCCAAAGATATAGTCTATTCTTGACAGGTATCTAGTGGTGTTTGGGGACATACAACTGGGTCAACCACCTGACGGGGGTTTGAGCACACCATTGATTTGGAGCCAAAGGTGTAGGCCATCATCACGACCCCTTATCGACATCCCAAGGCTTATCGGGATGAGATTGATGTTGAAATTTCTAAGTCTGACACATTAGAAATACCTACTACATTATTTGGTTTATTTCACCTACTTGTTTATTCCATTAACAAGTTATTTATACATATAAATACTGAAAATAAACGCAAATGCAACCTTAACTCATATACAGATCAACAACTGAAATACTGACAAACACACAAGGGACAGTGTTATTTTTGGATAATCATCCCCGGAAAAGCCCAATGCGGGAAAACCAGTGCAATAGTTCTGAGGGTTTTATTATTATGCAGATTTCTTGAGTAGAACTAGGGTGCCGAACTGGCTCACCTAACAAAGATTGTTACATAACAGTAATACCTCTTCTTGGAGACAGATATTCAGCTAGTCTACCCCACGAAAATCCTTCGGGTGCTTCTCCTAGGCTCTGCGTCAACTCTCTAGCCCTCTGCGTCACCCACGCAGGCCCCTCAACCTCTACGCAGTCTCTAGTTGCCTCTGCGTGGCTCTTGCTGCCTCTGCGTAGCTCTGGCTGCCTCTTCAGTCACTGTGCTGACCCTCAGGCAGTATCTCCGCCTCTCTGCTATGTACTCACTGCCCCTTGCTGCAACAAATCACTTGTTCGAATTTTCTCAGCAAACCCCGCTCCAGAAAATCAAACTTACTGATCAATCTTGGTGTATCTCCAACTGACCCTCAAGTCTCATTTTATACTTTTCCTGTTGAGTCTTCACCGACCGAGATTAAGTCTCTAATCAACGACTAAGATTAGATTTGGCTTGATCCATGTCATTTAGAACATTCTTACGTAGTTTTATATTAATACCCATTAATATTTTAATTTTCCTAAGTTTAGACTTAGGAACCCCATTAAAAATATTAATAATTTTAATATCTCTTCAACTAGGTGGAATTTCCCCAAACCATTTTTGGGTTTGGGAGATCTCATGTGCTTTAGCCTTTCCACCAATTTTCATGGCAGTTTAGAAAATCTAATTCTTGATCAACTTGGTGTATCTCCAATTGACCCTCAAGCCTCCTCTTATACTTTTCCTGTTGAGTCTTCAACGGTCGAGATTAAGTCTCTAATCAACGACTAAGATTAGATTGCCTTGATCCATGTCATTTAGAACATTCTCACCCACTGTTATATTAATACCCATTGATATTTTAATTTTCCAAACTTTAGACAAAGGAACCCCATTAAAAATATTAATTATTTTAATATCTCTCCAACCGGGTGGAATTTCCCCAAACCATTTCTGGGCCTTGGAGATTTCATGTGCTTTAGCCTTTCCACCAATTTTCACGGCAAGAGCACATCTGTACCACAAATCAACAATTGAGAGGGCCATCCATGAGCTATTGGCACTAGGGCACATTAGGCCCAACTCTAGCCCTTTCGCTTCATTAGTGGTGCTGGTGAAAAAGAAGGACAAGTCCTTACAGATGTGCATTGGTTACAGGGCCATCAACAAGAAGACGATGAAGAACCGCTATCCCATTTCCTGTATAGATGAGTTGATGGACGAGTTGAGGGGGGCGAAGTTCTTCTCAAAGATTGATCTGCTGTCGGGGTACCATCAAATCCGGGTGAGGGACCAGGATGTATCGAAGATAGTATTTCGGTGCCATTATGGGCACTTTGAGTTCCTGGTTATGCCCTTTGGGCTGATCAACGCACTTGCAACATTCCAATCATGCATGAACCACGTGTTTCGTGGGCAATTGCGGAAGTTCGTGCTGGTGTTCTTTGACGACATACTGATTTTTAATCAGACGTGAGAAGAGCATTTGCAACACCTTGAGATAGTGCTGCACATTCTGAAGGAGCAGCAGTTCTATGCCAAATTGTCCAAATGCGGGTTTATGGATGAATTTGATGTATGGTTATTGTTCTATCTTCTTGGAGCTTCTCTATTGTCATTTGTGAATGGTTGGATATACTCTACTGCATGTAAGTACAAAATTTTGATGTTATTCTTGTTACTTTTGTCATATATGATGGATTGGGATTTTCGTTGTTTTTGGGCTAATTGCTGCATGCAAATTATTCCTTAATAGTGTGGAACTGTCTCTATTATAACGTTCTCTCCATTGTATGGGCCATGTAGTGTGAGCAAAATCTCCTAGGGGTAACATTTGACCTTGACAAACCATTCCTCTTGTGCATTTGAAGTATAAAAGCTGCAAGATTGCTTTCACTTGACCTAGAGGGTTTGTGAAGTAATTTTGAGGCCTCCTTGACTGGGAACCAAGAAATCTTACACATAATCAACGTAGACTCCATTCTCCCAAGGATTAAGGCACTGATCTACCAAGGGGGGGGGGGTCATCAAAAGTCTTATTCTTTCACCTGCTCCCAAGTCTAGCCACATTGGGGTGCCTAGGGCATCAATTTACCGACAAGCTAGCCACTAAAAAAATTCAATCTCCTAGGGTCTCTTGCACTGGCCTTTCCTCTAGCCTTCCTCCAAATTTGAAGACATTCTGATGGTGGAATTGGGAGAAAAGCCAAGTCCTAGCTCAGGGATCAAAACTTGCCTTGCCATCCCCAAGGCTAGCATAAGACATTCTGATGGTGGAATTGGGAGAAAAGCCAAGTCCTAGCTCAGGGATCAAAACTTGCCTTGCCATATCCCCAAGGCTAGCACTTCCTAGGGTCAAACCAACATCTTTGAGTAATTATATTTTCTTTGATCCTCTCTCCACCTTGTCTAGGGTAAGAATATCATTGGTTGCTACATTCCTTCTTCATACCCTAGACTGGGTCAACTTGGCCCCATGTGGTCCCACTCCTTTAAAAGACCGTTCTTAAAGAACCATCCGTGATATCAATTCTAACAAGGATTTTAGGGATTGGGAAACTTCTTACATGTCTTATCCCATAAACTTAACCCTCAAATCCTCTCTTCCTTTCCCTAGTTTATCTAGTACCTTGCTTACAAAGCAAGCAATCTTTATCCTTCAAATTCCGGGAAAGGGTTGTTCGTGTCGCTCATACCCATTGAATTATCTTTCATTAGTGACTCCACACATACCAGGTCTCCTCCCATCGGTGAAAGTTTGTAAATAGAAGGGAGCCTTAGCAGAGGTGATAGTGGGCTAAACTCCATTTGTTGCCCTTGGCCTAACATTTTTCCTTTAGGGATACCCCTTAGGTTCCCTGCTAGTTTGAGTGGGAACATTTTGGCGTCGTTGCCGGGGACACAAAACGTGTGCTTAGTTCCCCATACGACATATCGATATAACATTATTGGCGACTCCTTTGGAAGAATGAAGCCCTAGTTCTTTATTGAACTTCAAAGTCAATGCTTGTAGGGTGAAGCAAGCATTTGTTAAGGCAATTTCATTCACCCTAGCAACTCCCATGTCACTAAGGACCCAACAACATGTTGACCACGTATTTTCCTGCCATAGCTATGACAAGGACCCCAAAATATCCTTCATCGAAATCCATGAAGAATATGCCAATCTTTGATGGGGATCCCCATTCAATAGCCAACCACATGGTAAGGTTCATAAGGTACCTTCCAAAGCAAAATATAACTCAACCTTGTGACTAAATGGAATTGTTTGTCCTATCTATCGTCCCACGTACCAATTGGCTTGAGTCATATAAACCTGAAAGCGTTCCTTCTCTTCCAACGTTGACTACACACTTTTTGTTGCATCAAGGGCTGAGTTTCCAATCTCATGAAGACATATCCCAAATGTTAGATGTGGCCCTTCGAGAGGAGGAAGTTATTGAATATGGTTTTATGCTTTAGGAAGAGCCTCTTATTGATGCATAGTTTAATGACGGTCTTAACGGAGAGACTCATGAACTAGAAAACATGTCATCTGAGGGTAATGGGGAAGATCTCAACCTTGAGAGCCCTCAGACATTGCAAGAATGGATGATGGAATATGAAGACTCCTGCAGAAAGCTGATGGCCGAATATAACTCCCAAGAGATTCTCTCCCATTATTGTGCACAAAGAGTCAGTATAAAGAGAGTCCTACCGATGACCTTCTTCTCGAGGCATTTTACCAAATCCATGTAGTAAACACCTTGGAGATCATTCTTCGGGAACGAATGAAAGAGGAAAAGTCCTCCTTATCTAAAGAAGAGAATGAAGGGCATCCTAACCAACACCAAATATATGGTGAAGAATGGGAGGATTCTGAGGAAGGTCATGATAATCAAATGAACGAAGAATGTACAAATTACTTTTGGTCTGTTGATTGGGGAATTGGGTATGATTATAAAAATGAAGACCCCATGGTTCCTCAAGTCCATAAGAATGAGCCTAGGGAAGAAGAAAATGCTCCGCCCCTTCTAAATAACAATGTTGGCCCTTATGAAGACCTTCCTAGTGATTGGAAAGGTCTCTTCTTTATGTTCCTAGATGATTCAATGAAAGAAGATCCTTCCAAAATTGTGGGAAATCCTGATGACTATAATATAGAAGAAATTGAGGAAGATTCTTCCTTAGGCCATGCCACTAATAAAGGGTTTTTCTTCATGTTTGAGCATTCCTCCCCTTGTTGTGCCCCTGCCCTGGAAATAGATGTTAGTGATGATCTTCGTTCCCCTAGTCTTGAAGAAGGGATGCTTTCCCCTATGAAGAACTAAGAATCATGGTTTTTCCCCAAATACAATGACAAACCCACTTCTTGCTTTCCCAATGACCAAAATGACATCATCCTAAATTTGTTAGAGGCATCCAATCCTTCTTACTTAGAGAGTGATGGGTCTGAGATAGCTCTTCATCAAAGATTCATGTACTCGATCATTGACATTTATATCTCTTGGTTAGATGACCAAATTCAATCTTCTGGAATGATATCTTTCCCTTCTTCTAAGGTTCCTTTCAATATAATATGGGTCTCCTGTTTTCCCACCTCCTGCCCCCATAATTCCTCGCATCATTTTTCCCATTTATATTGTTGAGTCCATTTCAAAAATAATCATGGAAGCATGCATTCTTGTGTTGATCAATTGACATGTTGGTTGCATTGGGTGTATGTTTATACCTAACACTTGACATTGTTTCATATGCATGGTAGAGTAGGATGCATTGCATGCTAATGTTTGCATTAGAAACAACGACATATGATATTTCTCATGGTATATCAACTGCATTTAGATCAAAATTTGCATATTTTATTTTTCTGTTGATTTTATGGCCTAACATACTAGCATGTGCGATCATGAGATGCCGCGAAAGCATGCTGCCCCATGTTTTTCCACTTATGTGCGTAGGTGACAGGTTTACGGTAACCAAGAGATTGTTGGAGTTCTCGTGACCTCCTGTTCGAGTAGCTTCACCCACTTCTTGGAGAGATCACGCCCCAGTTGGAGCCAGATGTTACCCATGATTTTGTTGCAAAATATCCCTAGGAGAATTCTTTTTCCAAAATGGTCCTCTTTCGACGGCCAACAACCCCTTGCAGCCATCAACTAGCTCATTGTGCCATTTCTCCACCACCTAAGCCAGCCATGTGGTTCCTCGCCCATCTGCCATGATCGTATGTTTGAAGGTGGGCCTCCTGAATCTAAAGGTGTGCCTTGTCATTTTGAAATTGAGTATTGTAGTTTGCTTATCATGGACACTTCTGGGTATGGATTAATGGGGGGATTCGACGGAAAGAATGAGCTAGGTCTGTACTTCTATCCCCTAGACCCCTTTTAGGCATTAACCTTGGATTCTAGTCCCGCGGGATCTCTTTTACTGGCCATTTGGTTCCAGGGATGGTATTTCATGGGAAACCCCAATTTTGGTTACGTGGTCCTGCTCCCTTATCCGCTCATATTACCCTATTTCCATTCATTATAATCCCATCCATCATTTCTCCCATCTGGGTTCACATTCCTCCATCGGGTCCACGTAGGGCCAACTCACCCCTTCCCCTTGCCTACACCTTGGGTCATGGCCTGGAATGAAGCCCGAAGGTTGATGCAGCTAAAAAGAAATTTAAATGCATATATGGCCACTTTTAGCAGTAAAGTACCACAAAATGCAAAAGATGTCCAGGACAAAAACATTTAACATGTGGGCAAAAGCCAATACATGAGCTCTACCCCATGATCATGGTCATCACCCTAGTCCCAACAAGTTCTATGAGCTTTCTTCATCATATAGGAACCCATGATTGTCCCAACCCCTGGTGGGCAATGAACCGCCCCACCTTAAAGGGGGGAATTCACTGCTATATCTTATATATCATGCTCTAACTCCTTGAGCCCCGAGCAGTTAATCAAAGAATCATAAAAAGGAAAAAAGAGTATAAATAAGGGATATAAATAAGGGTGGAAAAATCAAGGTCAGGGCACCTCATGTACCATGATTGCTCCCTCCTACACATTAAAAACCCAAGTGTGGGCTTCCCTCTTGTTAGCTACCCTTGTACCCCTGCATCTAGGGTTGCCCCTCATCCCCTACGTTATTCACATATTTGTCACGTGCCACCACCTTTTGACGGATGTACCTTGACTATACTATCCCCTTTAGAGGTAAAAACCACCTAATAGGATGCTTGGTTAACCCCATTAGAAGTTTAGGAGACATTTGTTGGGTTGTGTTATATTCTTTCCACGACTAGCCCACGTAGTTAACCGGGGGGTTAGAGGGGGGGTCACATTGGGTTTGAGGCGTACCCGTAACCCCACTTTATGGGGTCTAGGGAAGCGCCCCAGAAAATTTTGGTTTTGGAACCTATGTTAGGTTGGGTGGACCCACCTATGGTTTTGTGCATGATTTTCGCACATGTTTTTTTGGACGTGATGGTTTTCAGTCCATGGTATTGGATGCTTCGACATGTATAAATATGTATTGTAACATTGAAAGG